>JAVLUE010000317.1:0-134091 GCA_034190945.1 Octodonta nipae | reverse complement strand
TTTGTTTTTTTTCTACTAAAAGAACTAAAACAAACAAACAACTCTTTCGATTTGCTTGGAGGCCATATCAAAAGAAATTATTTTTATCATCATAGTCAAATGCAATAGAAAATTCAAGGAAAAACAATGTAGAATAAGGTACATTTTTTCTGAATAAATTGTTTTTCGAAAATTAATTTTTTATACAATTCATCATTTTTTCTTACCAAAGGTTTTTTTTTTTCTTTTTCACTTGAAGCTCATATTCTATTTTTAAAATTAGAAAAAAATCTGATATTTAAACTCATCAATCAACATGATTTTGTTATGTTTATAATCAACCAATAATTTGAATATATCATTACTCAAAACATCACAAATTTTTTTCTCATCGTTTTGAAAATTCAACTTTGAATTTTATTGAAAATTTAAAAGGGTTAATATACCATGTGGCTATAAAGATTAAAATGTCATTAAATTTTTTTTTTTTTTAAGCAGGTTTTCAATTGCATGACCGCAATGATTTTGGAAATAATATTTATCTTATTTTAAAAAAAAAATTTAATTATTTGATTTTTGACATCTCAACATCACTCAACAAACAACAAAGAGGGTTCAACTTGTGGAAGTATTTTGGTTAAGATAAGAAAAAAAATTCATTGGCTTATTCATGTAGAAAAAAAAAATTCAATTTAAAGAAAAAGATCTTTTAACTCAAATGATGTTCGAAGATATTCAGAAAATAAATTTGAAAAAAAAATTTTATTTAAAACTACTTGCATCAAAAAATTTTGAACAGAACAGATAAATTTCGAAATATGAAAAATTTTTCTCTATAGATTGAGGGGTTTTATGTTGTTGTTGAAAATTGTCAAGTTTGTTTAAGTTGATCTGCCGATTCCCAAACCGACATCAATGGCATAATAAACGATTTGGTTCGTTTGATCGAATGATCTTTGACTGGTGGCTCTGGCAATTGGTTACATTTGTCGTTGTGTTCGGTGTAATCGGTACAGGTCAAATTGACGATATCATCGAATATTGAACGAACAAAATCGAGAAATGGTTCCGATTGTAATTTACATTGTTTGTCGATCTGTTGTATGGAATTTTCAAAACATTCCAACAGTTTGATGTATTGACTTGATGATTTTGGAACAAAATAAAACGATTTCAGTTTCCAAAAATGAAACAACCAGAATTTTTAAATGAAACTCACCAACAAGTTAATGGAATTTGATTTTTAAGTTTGGCTTTGGAAATTCCTTGTAGCTTATCGATGAACGTATCATAGCAGATAGCCGTTTTGTTTGATGCCTTGTTGGCGCATTTCATCGATTTCATTACGCCTTCTTGACGTTTTGTTCGTCGTTTACAGAATTGTCGCATCGTTTTCTTCAATGAATAGACGATGACCGAAGTGAAATCTTTCTTCGAACCAGAAACACATTTCGATTTGTAGTTGTCGATCTTCTCATTCAAATGAGCCGACTCATCACAATAAACTTCCCATTGGGTAGTGTTCTCTGGGAAGGCTCTGCCAAACGATCCGATACTCATCACGAGCAATGTCGGCATCATTTTTGTGTTTGGTCTCGTTGTTGCATTTCAACAACGACAATGATCCTAAAACCCAACATGATCCAAACACTATCACTACCACCATTAAATGAAATGAATTCGTGAAGTTAAACATGATTGTTATTCACACTGAAGCATTTAGATTTTAACAAAAAGACAGGTAGAATAGATTTAAAAATCTTTTCGAACGTTTTCACGATTTTAAATAGTCGTCAAATTGATTTATCTTTGAACTTATTGATAAATCAAATGGAAGAATACAAGAAAGAAACAAAACAAAAGACGCCAAAATTTTCTTCAAAGCTATTTAAAATTGGTGGTAAACAATAACAGGCCGATTCAGTTTTATCTATTTCATTGATCATCAGAAAACTGCTGAGATTTGTGTGTGTGTGTGTGTGTGAAACGTAAATTTCATAACCGAATACGTAATGAAAATTTTATGAAACAGAGAAAAAAAGGTTTGCTCACTTTGTGACACTCTGACTGATTGTTGAAACAAAACAGAAAAAAAAATCGATAAATTACAAATCGAATCATGGCATTTTTTGATTTGTTCCACTCTCTGGAATAAAGAAGACGAAAAAAATAATAGACTCTAAAAATCCTCAAATAAAGCCATTGATCTCTGAAACAAGAAAGACAGAACAAACAAACAAACAGGACACACAGCTTGAATATAAATGTCAAAAAATATCTTTCAATTTAGGATTCAGTTCTTTCTCTCTGTTCTGTTGGAACATTTGTACTGTTATCGATCATGGAAATCAGAAAGTGGGAAACTAGATACGAAGATCAGATACGAAGGCGTCAACCATGACCTAGGCTCAATGAATCATTCCACAACCACATTTATTTTCATCACACATAGTTTAAGAGAAGAAAAAAGCAAACTATATTAACTTTGGAAAATAATTTGGAGAAGAACTAAAAAGTGTTATAAATAAATAAACGAGAACAAAATTTTTTTTTTTTTTTTTAGCAAATGGAAAAACATTAACTTTTTGGCCTGTTTTCTCTTTCGTTCGTTCGCTCGTTTGTTGCCTAAATGATTAGCTTCGGAAAAAAAGAAAAGAAAAAGGTCAATCAGTTTCATCAGTATTGTTTCAATGTATTTTTGTGGTGATTGATATCAAGATTTTTCAACAATATAATCAAGTTGAATCAAACAGAAGAATATTTAAAGGAAAAAAATCTCGAAACTAGAGTATTCAAATTTTTTTAGTGAGGTTCTTGTTCAGTAGAGGGCAGTGTGAACATCGAAACAAAAAAAAGTTCTTCAACAGAGAACAAGTTAGGTCACAGTTCGAAAATGTTTATCAATTTTTTTTTAAG
This sequence comes from Octodonta nipae, assembly GCA_034190945.1. NCBI lineage: Eukaryota > Metazoa > Arthropoda > Insecta > Coleoptera > Chrysomelidae > Octodonta > Octodonta nipae. Next base: position 131,196 of record JAVLUE010000317.1, on the reverse strand, counting down.
AAGTTAAAGAACAAAAATTTTCAACGAGTTTGAAAAATTGAAGATTGAGTTTTTGACGATTAGTGATTGCGGTGATCATCTACAACCAACCGGTGTGATATGTCATTTTGGAGGTTCAGCTGATCTGTTTATCAGGAAAATATGGGTGTTGGATTCTCTGGAAACTACCAATTTCAATTTCACTAAAATAATATGATTGTGTAAATGATGATTATCATTTCAAGTGCAAATATAAACAACAAAAAAACTTGTTGCTGAAAATTGTTTCAAAAAAGAAAGAAGTGAAGACCACCTGGTCGATGTTATGTTGCAATGATTCAATAATGAAATTCTCATTACCACTTGAAAGAAAAAAATTAATTTAATCAATTAATTTTAATTTTATTGATTTAAAAGAAAATTAATGCGAATTGATTGTGCAAATCTTGAAAACAAAGACTAATATTCAAAAATTTCTTCAGTTTTTTGTTTCTTTTAAAAAACGGATTTTGTAAGAAAAAAAACTTTTAAATTTAATTTTCTAATCGAACAGTTTTTTTTACTCCATACCAGCTTTTTTTCTCAGAGAAAAAAAATTTGAGCCGGATTTGGGGTGAAGCCTTTTCCTTTTTGGTGATAGAAGATTAAAGTTATTTTTAGACCACACAATCCAAAAGCAACAAATTGAAACAAACAGGATTCTTTGGTGATATTTAAATCCTCACCAGTAATCCATCAGAGAGGAAAAAAAATAATCTCGAAAATTTTGCAGTAAGAGAAATCAATTGATAAAATGATCAATATAAATTTTTTTTTATAAGAAAACCAGAAATGTTTTGTTATCATTAGTGAGAAATTCTCTTTAAAAAAAAATCTATGAATCACTAAAAGAAAAAATTCTCGAATATTTTAAACTTTCACTTTTGTAAGTCTTTCATTAGATTTTTGGTTGAAATGAACTGTTGCAATTGTTTGTTGATTTGCGTACATCGAACCAGAAGTTTTCAAAAGATTGTTCAACATGGAATAGTTTTTTTGCAGCTATTTTGCTACAGAAAACATAAAAATATCTTTGATTGAAATAAGATTTTTTTTAAACGAAGAGAAAAAGTTGTCGGCTGATTGATTGATGTGCTGTGAAATGCTAGTGGAAGTTTTTTCTTTTTTTTTAGAAATTTGTTGTTTGTAAGCTCTATCAATTTGATATGGCAAATGAATGATAATTCGTATTTTTTTCGGTTCTTTTAGATTATCAAAACTAAAAACAATGCGATTTCAACATTGGAAGCGCCATATAATAGATATGTTTGAAGAGATGAAGAACAATCATGAACTAGATGAAGGATTGAATGCTTTTTCTCATAATTATCATTTAAAATTAAGGACTGTTTTTTTTAAACCCGAAACCCGAACAAAAATTTTTGAAACGCCCTGCGCCGGATGTTTGTTTGATTGTAATATAATTCAATTATGGTTGACATTTTAAATTTACCATTTCGTTTTTTTTTTATACAAACACCAGCTAACTTTATAAACCAGATACGTTCCGTGTTGTTGTAGAAGTTTTTCGGGTTAAAAAACAAAACAATTTCATCTTGATGAAACAATCGTGTGGTGTTTGCCCACAATCATGAAACACACCACACGATTGTTTGATGATTTGCAGAATTTAAATAAGCATTTAAAAAAAAGCGGAATTTAATTAAAAACCAACTTCTGTATTGTATCAAAATCATTATTCAGAGGTAGATTGCTGTAGTTTTGTGATGCAGTTTCAGTGCATCTTTTTTTTTCTTTCTCTACACTATGTAACACATTGGTGTATTTTTGTTTCAGCTTTTTTCTTCTTGCTATTGTTTTGGTTAACGCATCGCAACCAGAAAAAACAAACAAGAAGAAAAAGAAGAAGCAAAACATCGATCAAAATGTTTAGTGAATGGGCTTTCACCAGAAAAAAGAAAAGAACTTTCTTCAATCAAATTCTTTCAACAGTTTAGTGAATTGAATGCCTTTATGTAATGATTTTGATGGTTTTTGGTGATGATGATTGAGTGTTAATGTGTTCATTGCACCACTGAACAACACTCAAAGCCATTCATGGATCACACACTCAGACTGGTGTGATTGAAACACAATGAAACTGTAGATTCGTTTAAATTTAGCAATTTGAAATAATAAATCAACCATCGTTCTTTTTTAAATTGTTTTTTTTTTCTTATGGATAAATCTTTCGATTTCCTTTGATTCCTGGTTTTATTTTGATTGCAAAAAAAAAATCTTTTCTCGCGTGAGTCAGCCACAAAAAAAAACCAAGAGAAAATATTTTAAGAAATCAATTTGAGCGAAGAGATTCATATTCAATATTCAAATGAGCAAGTCATTATCTTCCAATATATGAGACATCCTAATCATCGTTATCAATATTATTGAATAATGATGAGAAGCAATTTGATTGTGTGTATGGGTGACAGCCCTCATCAGCAACACATTATCATACTGTTTCCAATAAATAGCCATTTCTAATAATAGAAAGAAATGCCGGATTTCTAAAATCACAAAATCAAACAACTAAGAGAAAAAAAAACCAATCAAATTGATTTGTTTGAAAAAAAAAGGAAAATTTTAATCAATTGGAAATACCTGATGTTTTTGTTCATTTAAAAATCAATGGGATTTTCCATCTCCATTGTTCCAGTTCCATTGATTGTTGGTTCAAAAAGACACGAAAAATCAAGCAATGATGATCACCAATCTTCAATTCATCGATTTTTTCTTAATAAAAGATTTTTCAAAGCAACTTTTTCTCAATTTTAATATTCATTTTTCAAAGTTTTTTTTTCTTCAGCTTGAAAAACTCTCAGAAAATTTAACCTGAAACCTATTGAACTATCCTGACTATTCTCAATGGTTTTTCTCCTCAAATTCAAGAATTTTGATTTTTGAATAGAAATTCATCGGATACTATTTTCAGAGAATAAATTCAACGATTTATATATCGATTCAGATAAATCGAAACTTTGTATTTTGAATCATCGAATTGTGCTTCTCAATTTTTCTGCTTCGTATTTACATTATTAGTGTTGTTTTTTTTCCAATGATTGATGAAATAACACTCAAGAAAATTATCAACCATTGTAATTAATTATTACATGATACATGTATTAACATCATCAAACACACATATCTTGAATGATGATTATCTTCTAAAAAACAACAACTTGAAAAACAGTATCGTTTGAGAGTTTATTTTTTTTTCGAAGCCAAAAATTAATTTGGTCATTTTTGAGATTGACTTATCAAAAGAGAAAGACAAAAATTTTTTTTTATCAATCATTTTAAAATGTTTTACATTTTATTGTTTTCCAATGTTTTTGAAAGAACTGATTTGTTTCTTAGGTTTCGATTATCAATATACGGAATGATTTTTTTAATTTTTTTTATTGAGATCTTCGACCACCTGCAAAGCTGATAGGCTAAATAACCAAAAATTTAAAACGTAATTTTGTCATTTATACAAGAAGAAAAATTTGTACTTACTGATATCATTAGTCGTCTACCATTTTGATTGGTGTTTATCGAATTTTGCAGTAAAAACCAAAACAGTTTCAGTTTGTTGCCGCATGTCATCCAATCAACAATGATAGTTTCTTCAAATTAAAATTTTGTTGTTTGTTTTTTCTTATTAGAAAAAATTTTTTTCTATCTTCTCTCTGAAATTCGGTCAATTAGCTTTTGAACGAATTTCAAAATGATCGCATTAAATTTGTCAGAGAATTCGACGATGGAGTCGACTTTGTTGAACAATTCTTCCTTTCACTTTTCAATTCCAGTTTCAAATCTCTGGATGTTGTTCTACTACCATGTGAATTATGTTTTTTTTTTTTGAATTTTGTCGTTCTTTTTTTGCCATTATTAAAATTGATAATAGTGAAAATTTGTGAGAAACTCGATTTCATCAATCGTTTAGATGTGTTTGAGGATGATCGTCGCAACTATCAAGACTCCATTGTTGGCGATAGTTTTTCAACAAAAAAATCTTCAATCAAATCATCGAAACATCATAATTCACATAGATATAAAAACCCTAGAAAATCATTGAATTTAGAAACAAGGCGAAACTCATTTTTTAATTCACAAAAGTTGATCGGAAATGAAACATCATGGAACCAACAATATCGCCGGAACACAGTTGTATCAATTGAAGAAGATTCAACAGAAACAAAAGCTTTATTTGAAGCATCTGAAAACTTTTCAAAAACACACGAAAATTCAAAATCTCAAGATCAAGCATCTTCGAACTCAAAAGACGATAGCCAAAACCAAAATTTTTTCTTTGAAATATTGTTCCAAATTTCTTACATATTTCTTGGAATATTGTACGTTGCCTATCTAATCGAACTAATGATTTTGATGATTTGGAAAAAAACTCGTTACAAACCATTGAGATGGTACGACATCGATTCCATAGAATCAATCATTACCATTTTGACCGTATGTGTTCATTTCTACCATTTTAGTATTGGTTACGGCCAATACCTTTGGGTCGAAATCGACTGCACTCATCATCACGGAAAACATCTGAAACAATCGAGAAAAAATTCTACATCAAGCTTTATGTCTCAAACATCAGCTCATCATGTGGCAAAAAATAAACCATTCAATCGTTTGAAATTTATTTTCATCAATTTGATTGCTTTCATTTATTATTTTTTAAGTTCCTTATGTAATTCCTCGAAATTTATTGGAACAGTTGTGATTTTCGATCATCACCATTGTGTTTTGACAATGATTTCTATTTTAATTAGGCCATATCTTTTATTTTTTATTGCAATAATTCAAATTTTTTTCGCGTTCAGACATTTTCGACGATTTCTCTGTGTTTTGGTATGTTGTATTTAAGGAAAAAAATATTGACAAAATGATTTTTTTTTGAAACAGAAATCTTCGAAAAATGAAAAGTCAGATCGTGTAGTTTTTTATAGAAAATCATCCATCATATCCAACTATAGAGTTCGATATCAACGAAATCAAAGTTCTTTTCTATCAAAGATCATGTTCACTTGGTTCGTTCCCATTTTGAAACTTGGTTATCAAAAAAATCTGGATTTTGGAGATCTTGGTTTTCTACCCAAAGAAGAACAATCAGAATTTCAATTTGAACGTTTCTACAAACATTTCAAATCGATCAATGTATTTTAAAAGTTTTAATTTTTTTTTTTTCATGTAAAATGATTTTATTCAAATAATTTTATCAGATTCACCAATACAGTTCGACATTTCTGTGGCGAGTTTGTTGGCAAACGTACAAAAAACTCTTTAATTTTTGGCGCAATAATAAAAATTTTATCTGATCTTTCGAGTCTCATCGGTCCAATGTCGATCGGATATATTTTGAATTATTTAAACGAGCCAAAACTTTCCAATGAAACTGTTATCGATGGAGAAGTTCATTGAAAACAGTCGAAATGTATAGTCAAGATTTCAATGTCGACTACTTGAATGTGAAAGAGTTTTTCAAAAATGCTTATGTGATAGCGATGATTGTTTTGATTTCGACTTTTTTGCAAAGCACGTTCTCAAACAACTTTAATCATTTAGTAATAAGCGAAGGCATTCACTTGAAAACAGCTTTAAATGTAAGAAATCTTTTTCCAAAGAATTTTAACAGTTCTAATAAATATTCTTTTAATAATAGTATTGTATTTTTCAAAAAGCACTTCGAATACCGGTATCTACCAAGGTTTCGATGTTGGCATCATCACTAATTACATGTCTGTTGATTCTTTAAACATTTTCCAATTCTTTACCATGATGCACTATTTATGGGCCGTACCAATAAAAGTAAATTTTTTAAACATTAAAAAAATTTTTGGAAAGTAATCAAACATTATCTAGATTGCAATTTTGTTGTATTTATTGTATCAACAAATGGGCGTTAGTGCCCTTATTGGAGCATCTGTATTTTTAATTTTGTCTCCTATCCAGTATTATTGTTCAGCACAAATTTCCAAAATTCAAAAACTACAAATAGTAAGATTTACTTTTTTTTTTTAAATTTTAAAAGTATTTTTTTTTTGAAGAGCGCTTCCGATAAACGAGTCAGTAAAACAACTGAACTATTCATGGGTATTAAACTTTTAAAGCTTCTCGGGTGGGAGCATCCTTTTGCCGAACAGATAAAAAAGTTTCGTCAGGATGAACTTTTCTACCTTCGCAAAGATGCCATTTTTGTTTCAATAAATAGTGAGAAACTATTTGATTTTAAAAATTGAAAGTGTAATCTTTTTTAATTAGCTTTCATCACCCAAGGTTCAGCCATTTTAGTGACAATGTTCACTTTTAGTTTGTACACTTATATTGAAAATAAAACCCTCAACTCGTCAGTTGTGTTTACTTCGATTGCGTTATTTAATCAAATCACTGTACCTTTGTACATCGTACCATTGGTGATTCCAATGTTGATCAGTTGTATCATCAGCCAACGTCGATTGGTCACATTTCTGGCTGGTTCAGAAATAAAGTTTGATTCGATTCAATGGGAAACTGGTCCTATTTGTAAAAGTAGCATTGCACCAAATTCAGCTCCAATTTTAGTTGAAAAAAATCACAAAGCTTTGGATCGATGTTATTCAGCTTTCTCTGCAAGACCAACTACGTTGAATTTTTCTCACAGTTTTTCTAGTTATATAAGAAGTAAGTAGTTTTGTAATTTCGAGAAAAGAAATTTCATCAGTTTCGAATAGATGGAAAATTCATTTGGCCTGATGAAAATCCTAAAGCTGAACCAACATTGTACGATATCAATATAAATATTCCACGAAACAAACTGACTATTTTGGTTGGCTCAATTGGGTGTGGAAAATCAACTTTGCTAGCTAGCTTGATTGGAGAAACCAACATGGTGGAAGGAGAAATGCATTGGCTTCAAGAAAATTCAAATAGTTTTGGCTATGTGCCTTCTAATCCTTGGATTCTGAACGTCTCTGTGCAAGAAAACATTTCTTTTGGTACAGTTTTTGATCAAAAACGTTATGAAGAAGTAATTAAAGCTTGTTGCTTGCAAACTGATATTGACCTGTTGCCGTAAGTCACATTGACCATTAAAAAAAAAATTTTAATCTAAAAATTGTTCAGAGAAAAAGATCAAACTGTAATTGGAGAAAGAGGGATCACTTTGTCTGGTGGTCAACGGCAAAGAATCGCTTTGGCTCGTGCCTTATACTCAAATTCTCTCACGTTGATACTAGATGATGCTCTCTCCGCACTTGATCCCATTGTTGGCTATTCGGTTTTTGAGAATGCTATTGTTCGTCTAGCTATTAAAAACCAGAAACGCACAGTCGTATTAGCGACCCACAAGCAAGAGTTTTTGTCTCGAGCCGATTACGTTATATTCATCGATTCTGGAACAATAAAAAATCAAGGAACTTTAGAAACCATTGAGAAAACAGACAAATGTTTTTTTTATCAATGGAGTGTTATCAAAGAAAAAGAAATTTCTGAGCGTCTCTGTCAAAAACCACGCACATGCAAAACCACAGAAGAACGAAGTCAATTAGTTCGATTCCTGTCAAAAAAAGGTGAATTTAGAGGACCATTCAGTAAGAAAAATCGAATTTCAAGTTCAATATTGTCAAAACAAAAGCCAAAGTTTTTGTTACGGCAAATGAGCTACGATGCTTCGAACTTTCTTCCTTGTCACGAGTGGGTAGAGCATGAAGAAATTATTCCTGAATCAGATCTAGAAACTAATTCGATACAATCTTTGAAAGCAACGATTCCTGTTCGTTCAACTCACCGGACTCCACTCAAGCGGTTGATTTCCAATGATTCGGTTGTTTTAAGATACGATAATTTCAATTTAAAATCATCAACCAACAATGAAATCAAAAATGATGAAACTAAAGTTTTAGGGCAACAACAAACATTCATGAGCAACGCTCAGGTGTCGAATCAACGACATCCACCATTTCAGCGTCTCAATTCTCATCTATCCAACAAATCATACATGACTATTGAGGAAACAAATGAAACATCGACTGATAGTCGATCGCGAAGTCTCTATTTAGATCAGGATGACGATGAAAAAAATTGTTTGTCAGAAAAATCTCAAGAGAACCCGGTTGATGAATCAAGTAATTGTGGTGACAGTTTTTTTCAATACGACAGTGATAGTTCTACGTCTTCCTCTTGTTCTTCGATGGATGATTTCACGAATGAAGTCAACAGCGAGTTATTAACGGAAATAAATAATTTCAATGTGGTTAGTTTTTTCTCTCATAAATCTTTGAAAAATTAATCGATTTTTTTCTTATCGAAGAATCAAATCGAAACAATGACACTGTACCACCAACACAACGATCCAACCAAAAACAAAATCTCTCCAAGTGTCTATCTGGCTTATTTGAAAGCTCATGGCTACAAAAAAGTAGCCTTAGTAGCCACGTTCATCATTTTGAACCAAACGTTTCGAGTTCTTTCAGATTTTTGGCTAGCCGATTGGACAGACAATGAGGAATATAAGAAAAACTTCACTGAAACAAATGATATCAATGAAATCGAACAAAAAACTTTATTTTACTACATTGGATCTTATATTCTCTTATCGTTTTTTTCGGTTCTTATATCGTTGGTAACTAATGTTTTTGCTCAACTCATTTCGATCAATGCTGTGAAAAATCTTCACGATCAACTTCTTGATACATTGGTTCGATGTCCATTGAGATTTTTTGACAAAACTCCCACTGGTCGAGTCATCAGTCGTTTTACCGTTGACATCAATGTCATTGATAAGGTTTTGATTGTTTTGAATTTTTTTTTTATTATTCATAATTTTTTCTATCAAACAGAAACTTCCAATTGCAATACCAGTGCTGTTTCGTTTTTTGTTTCTCTGTATTTCGGCTATTGTGGTCAATATATTGATTTGTCCCTATTTTTCATTGGCCATCATCCCGATTTTAGTCGTTTATTATTATTTACAGAAAGTGTTTCGTTGCACACTGCGCCAGTTGCAGCGTTTAGAACTTTCAAGCAAATCCCCAATCATAACACATTTCAATCAGACCATTGATGGTTTGATAACGATCCGAGCTTTTCGCGAGCAAGCCATGTTTAAAGAAAAATTTTTCCAATATCTCGACATTAATAATCTTTGCTTTTTGATGGTCAATTCAGCAAATTGTTTTCTTGGTGTGGTGCTCGATTATCTTGGAGGCATCATTCTTTTCATCTCAACCATTATTCTCATCACCGCATCCTTATATTGGAATGTTCATAGTGCTTTCATTGGTCTTTCAATGACCTACACGTTGTTGGTGCCAATTTATTTGAATTGGTTGGTTCGTAATCTGGCGGCAGTTGAAATGAATATGAATTCAGTGGAACGAATTTATCATTATTCAAAACTTGAAATCGAAGAAAGCTGTTTCAATAAACTGAAAGAAATTGATAAAAGTAAATCATTCTAGTTTAAATTTATTTGATGTTTAAAAAAAAAATTTTCACAGCTATTCCTGAAGAATGGCCTAAACGAGGGGAAATCGAATTTCGAAACGTATTTATACGTTACGAAGCCAATCTTGATCCCATAATCAATGATGTCTCTTTTCACATAAAAGATGGAGAAAAGGTATTATTCATTGAAAATTTGAAATCTGAATCACAGTTTTTGCTTTTTTTAAGATTGGTGTCTGTGGTCGAACTGGAAGCGGAAAATCTTCCTTGATCGGTGCTTTGTTCAGAATCAATCAAATTTTCAAAGGTCAAATTTTGATTGATGGATTGGATATCACTGAAGTTTGTCCTTACAAACTTCGTCGGAAATTGGCCATCATCCCACAGGACATGGTTCTTTTCACTGGTTCGATCAGAGAAAATTTAGACCCAAGACATTGTCGAACCGACGAAGAATTGTGGACAGTTTTGAAAGATTTCAGATTGAACAGAGTGATCACTTCTTTGGATGAAGAAATCGGAGATGATTCTTCATCGAATAGCAGCAGCACTAGCGTTGAGCAACGTTTCAGTTCAGGTGAACGACAGCTGTTCTGTTGTGCTCGAGCGTTTTTACGTAATTCATCAATTTTAATTATGGATGAATCAACATCCTTGTTAGATAAAAAAAGCGAACTCATTGTCTTGGAACAAATTTTCAAAAGCAAAAAAACTATCATCGCTATTGCTCATCATGTCTCAAACATTGCCAACTTTGATAAGGTGGCTGTCGTTGATAAAGGTCAAGTTGTCGAATTTGATTCGCCTCAAAAATTGTTACAAAATCCTCAATCATTATTCTATTCGATGTATCATAAATAAAAACAATTATCAAAAAATTATTGTTCGAATGTTTTTCAAAAAAAAAACTGCCAGAAAATCTAAACAGGAAATTCTGAGTTTAAAGAGTTTCACAAATTCAGAGAGAAACATGAGCTTAATTTATTTGAAATTTAAAATCATTCGGTTCAAATCAAAATTCAATAGGTTGATGAAAGTTTTTATTGAACAAAACGGAAAAAAAATCAATTAAAATGATTGCCCACTGATGATGCTCAATGAAAAATTAGTTGATCAAATTACAACAAAAAGAACAAAACAAAGTGACAAAGGTTCGAAAAAAAAAAAAAATGAAACGCGTTGGTTCAACCACAGCACGGATCACTGACTACAGCCCGGCCACTGCTACTATTAAAGTCCTGATATTTTGATTGGATTTTCTTGGTTAAAGGATTGAAGATCAAGAAACCGATAGCCGCTCCCACCAATATTGAAGCGAAAAAATAGACCTGATAAGTCATGGCGATCAGCATCAGGCAGTAGGAGACAAAATATTGCACGGCATGCAACACCGATTGAATCCAATGAAAGATCGATACAAGATTTCCGCTTTTTTTTAATTTAAAAAATCAAGAAAGGAAAAAAACTGAATTAATTTTTGTTTGTATTTAATTGAAGGATTAAAATTCAATACCCATAGCTGGTGTCATACTGACGATCCGATTGTTTGGCCAGAAGATATTCGCGAAGGAATTTGATCACTTCATAAAAGATGGACAACAAAACAATGCCCACACAGGCGATTGCGCATTCTGTTTTTTTGTTTTTTTTTTGAATTTCGAAAAAAAAACAAATGAAATTTGAATTACGGCCCGTCATTCTATAGAAACAAACCTTTCTCGTTTGATGGCTTGAATTTTTCAAACAAAATATAATCTCCACCGATTGACGTATGGAAAAACATTTTCATTCCCATCATGGAATGGTCATGATCCATATGATGACTATGATTCATATGATCCATTATTTTCAATGTCTTTGTGTAATTTTATTGTCACGATTTGTTTGATTGTTTTTTTTCAATTCTTCTTGTTTGATGAGAGGCTATTAATTATATTGCCAAATCAATCGATTGATCAAACATTCAGAGTAATCACACATTTGATGTGACACACACAAACACAGCTTTTGACAGCACAAACGTACGATTCAAGTTTTGGCAACCAAAAACTCTACTAAAATGATGGATGATCGCAACAACAGGCAATGAAAAGAAAAAAACATCGAAACACACAATCGAACAACTAAACCTAAAAGATTATCAATTGGAATTGGAGCGAAAAAAAAAACGAAAAACTTTTAAGAAAAACACTTGTGTTGTTTGGTGACGAGCCAGTTGAAGCCAAAAAATCTCTGCCTAAATTAATTTCAACGAGATTTTTTTTATATGTAAAAAAAGAAATTTCCATTCAATGAAATCCAGCTATTAAAAAAAGGTGACGACTGTAAAAATGATTTTATAAAAAAATTTTTTTTATTATTAATTAAAAATAAAATTTACAACCTGAATGATGATTGCACTCTCAATTAATCTCATTTGTTGTTGTTTTGTTTTTTTAAAAACAAATTTTTTTTCTCGACTAGAAGAAGAAAACCCACAACCAACAAACAATTGATCATCCTCATTCAATTTTGTCGTTGTTGTTGGAGATTGAAAACAAAAATTTTTATATCAAAGATGCTCAAATAACCATCGAGTGATGAGTCTTTGTTTTGAGTTTAAAAAATTGATGACAACGACAATCATTGAAAAAACCACTATCTCATCAAACACGATACCACCACCATCAACTACTCAATATTATGGTCTTTTGTTTCAATAATCCAGCTAATGAGTCAATCTTTTGATTACATTATTCTAGAGAAAAAATTTTTGGTTCGATTTCATCTGAACGAAATCATACCGATCCACCTTTTATGAAACGTTTTGAGCAATCATTCTGTTTTTTAATTGGATTGACAATTTTACCAGATATATGTTTATATATATATCGTCATACACAGAGATTAGATTGTTTATCATAATCGAGAGTGGTTGTTTTGTTGGCTAGAAAAAAACAAATTAATTTAAAATATTTTTCATTTCATTTATTACATTTTTCAAATGATGATGATTATGATGATCGTTTCCTTGTGATTGGTGGTGTGTTAATCTTTTACGATTAAGGATGTTTCAAAGTGGAAATACTGTTTTTGGATGATAATTTTAAAAAAAAAAAAAAATAATTTTGAGAATCAAAACAACAACAACCATAAGAAATCCATCCTCGAAGGAAATTTGATAGCGAGAAATGTTGAATTGTTCAATAAACAGCAAGTTTTTTTTCTCGATTGATTGATTACGACCATTCAATCGAAGTTAAGCATTTTTTTCTTCTTCTAAAATCTAAAGATATTGTGATTAGTAAAAGGTTGTGGAAAAAAATTTTTTTAAATCAAGTTTTCAATTGTTAGTTTTTTCGGCCATAGATGGTGCTTCTGCTACTTTAGCAAAATTTGGGATTATTTTGATTCGAATTTAAGTTTTATTCCAGATAATTTCAGGTCTCATCCGATTCTGTTTCTGGGCCTAGATCACAATCGAGCATAATTCAAACTTTGTTTCACACTTCATCTGTTTTTTAACTATCTGTCTCTAGTTTTGGAATTTATAAATTTCTGTGAAAATCAAGCCAAATCAAACCAAGCAAAGTAAAAAATTGAATAATCTTTTTTTTCCGATTTATTATTTAAATTTTATTGAAAATATTGATCAATTAATTGAATCTGTTGTTGAATATTGTGCTTGTTCACGTTTGACTGTGATCAAGCGATAAATTGCTATGCAAACTAACACTAACAAAACACCACAAACAATTTGAAGGTATTTTTTATTTATCGTCGAGTTGTCGTTGCTGATTTTTTGTTTTTCAAGTTTTTGTAGATGTTTTCGACGGTTTTCTTGGCTTAGACGGTTCTTTTCTTGAAATTTTTTCTCAGTTCTATTGCAAACAATGAAATCATAGAATGGAATTCTCTTGAAACTCGAATAGCTAGTTTTGATTTGGAAAAGTTCTCTTTTAAATAGTATAACAAATTTTTGTGTATTCATCAGGAAAACATAGTTTTCATCGGAAAATGCTAAATCGATTTCTGCGACAATTGGTACAAATTTCCAAGACGATTTACTGATTTGCAATTTGCATCCACATCCAAAGCCAGAATGCCTTCTTTATGATGGTAGCATAAAAATTGTTTCTCAGCATCTGATAATCCATGTTTAAAATATAAGTATTTCAAAGTCTCGTCAGGATTCCAGCCAACTGATAAAGCATTAAAATCGAGTCCTGAAACCATGATCCTAGTCTCTTTTCCATAATAAGGATAAAAAAATGAGTATTTTTCCCATGTCAGTTGGTTTGGATAATTATTATCTATGTAAGTCAACATTTTACATTGAAACCAAATAAACTTGTAGCCATTATCGAGAAAAAAAAAGAAGATAATTGCTAAAAATCCCCGCTGTACAAGTTTTTTCGATTTAAAAACTTGTTCCGAACAGTTAGTTCGAAATCAACCTCTGACCAAGCTTGAGGAAATATTTCGTTCACAAAAGTGACGTTCGGCTTTTTCTTTAGTAAAATTTAATTTCATATTGACCGTATCCAAGATGCTAGTGGAGTATTGGTAAACGTAGAAATCGTTTATAAGCCAAATTTATTATCTTTAAAGCCGATTGTGATAAGTGAGCTAAAATCACAATCGAATTCTATTGAAGCAGTTTTCTCGGCTTCAATGAGACGCAGAAAAAAAAACCAGAACAGTTGTAGAAACATCGTTGTGTTTTATCCTAGACTTAGCACGAACTGCATTTCGCCCGTTACTCTATTCGCATTTTTATACCGAAAATCGAGAATTTTTGGAAACTTTTCTATCGAAAAAAATGTTCGTTATTTCGAAATTTTCGTAAACCAACTTTGGAATTACTTTAATAATTTTAAATAATTTAAAACTTTTGGAAAAAAAACTGAAGATGTTTTGCTTCATCATACAAAAACCTTCAAAGATTCATTGATGTCATTCGTTTCTAGACTGTATTTCTGCTAATTAAATTCAAAAATATAAAAATATCGAAAAAAAAACATCGATGTTTCGATGTTCATTCCTCTTTATTTTATTGTTGAATCTTTGAATAAATATCTTTGTTTATTATTTAGTGGAGCACGTTTCTGTTCCAAGTATCATGCCTATTAAACCGATTTTTTTCAACTATTCAATCGTTTTAATAATAACTCGTCTAATTGAAACACTGAGCTAGAAAAAAATTTTAATTGTTTCAAAAAATTCATGGAAATTCAATAATAATTGAAATCATGAAATGTTTTTTCCATTTAAAAATAGCCTGTTGTTGTTGTTTTTTTTCAGTTTGAACAAATGAAAATTATGGCTAGTTGAAATTTTTTCACGGAAAAAAAATTTCATCTCGAACAAAAAAACGGCCAGAAACAACAAAAAACAATATTTTTCGCTTCGAACTGGCCATCACGATCGTTAAAAATAGAGTTATCAAGTGTTTGGGGAAGAGAATGAACAAGGCCAGAAAAAACCTCAGTTTAAGCTAAATAAATTTTCGTCTAATGGGCATTGTGTTTGGCTCTCCCTACAGGCTTAAACGACATCGATATGGAAATAATATCTGTATCACTGTGTTAATTGGCCATTGGTATCGTTTTTGTTTTCTATATCGTTTACTGTTCGTTCGTTCGTTCGTTATTCACTTGCCAAATGAAGCTTGATGGGGTTTTGTTTTCTCGTTTAAAACAGTTGCTTTCAAACAAAAATAGGTTCGATGTTTGATATATGCAGATGTTCAATGTTGTTCGAAATGATTTGTTTGCATATGAACCCGAAGGAAGAGAGAGAGAAAGAGATGACGAAAATGTGATAAAAACTTGATATTAAAAACTTCATTGAATGAATGGCCTATCTGATAAATGCTAATCAAAAGTTCTCTTTTTGAAAGGTGTTTTTTCCATTCTTCCAGCTTCTTGTTCTCAAAAAAAACGATTTAATCATTGAGCCAATTCAAATTCATTCAAATCCGATTCGAGATTGAAAAATCGAAACGAGATCAAACGATCTGACGATTGGCGTTCGATTTTTTTTTTCTTCTTCTTGATCTCTCAATTTTCTCTCTTCGCCAATCATTGAACATTCTTGATTGACAACAGCAATGATGATGTAATGGTGAAAAAATAAATACTGATCACGTCTTAGTAGTCGGTTTATGTCGATCGATGATGCTTCGAAATCTTATTGTTCTTGAATATCGGTTTCTATATCAACAGTTTTCAAACATCGAAATCAAATCGATTCTCAATTATCAATCGATCAGTGTTTGGCCAGAATTCCAAAACTTTTGTGACCTCAGAGTGAGACTCGGAAAATGACCTGAACCACCA
This sequence comes from Octodonta nipae, assembly GCA_034190945.1. NCBI lineage: Eukaryota > Metazoa > Arthropoda > Insecta > Coleoptera > Chrysomelidae > Octodonta > Octodonta nipae. The sequence goes on along the minus strand of JAVLUE010000317.1, from coordinate 115,441 downwards.
TTTCGGGCGAGGTAAGAACAGAATATTTTTTTCTTATCCAGTTCATTGCCGGTAAAACTTAAAAACGCGTTTCAGCATTTTATAATTTTCAAACTCTCTGAGCCCTAAAAGTCTAAAATTAAATTAACTTAACCCAAATTATTGCTGTTTTTAATCTATAATAGGAATTTCTAGAGAAAAAATATATAATAATGGTTTATTAAAATAATGATGATTTTGGCTATTATTTAATGTTTATAATTTTTATTATTTTCAAATATTTCGCAAAAAAAAAAGATAATTTTCAAGTTGAAATTTATTTATTTATAATGAGGACATGGCGAACAAAACATTGCTGTTTTTCAATTCGATTATAATAACCGATCACGATTGTAACGGATTGTAAGTAGTGAAACGATAAACAGCTATTAGAAAAAAAAGCATTGAACTACCGATCACGCGCATTAGATTTTTTTTTTTTTTTTTTTTGAAAAAAAAACAAAAATTTGATTTGGGTTGGCACATCAGGTTAATCACCAAATCGTCAAAAACTATTTTTAAAAAATATTTTTGATCAAAACGATTTTCGATTCTGATAAAAGAGATTTTCGATTCCGATCAAAACAATCTCTGATTTCGATAAAAACGATCTCCGATTTTGATGAAAACGATTTTTTCTACTCAAAAATCGAAAACAACAGTTGTTTAGTTCGAAAAGAATGTTTCAATTCTTTTTCCAAAAGCTGTTGTTGTTTTGGTGATTGTTTTTCTTTGAAAAATTCAAAACTAAACTAAAGCTCAGAGTAAAATCAGTTGTTTGATAAACTCTTTACGAAAGTTTTATTGAATCTTTTATTGAATGACCAAGATGAATGGAGTCAAATGAAACATCAAGGCTTTAGCATCATCAGGAGATTCAAAACAAGATAGAAGAAGAAGGAAAATTTTATTAAACTTTTTCTCATTGAATTGATGATTTGATGAGAGCAACGATTTCACGATGCTGATCGAGCAGATTAATATAAATCGAAAAAAAATACACGGCCACTGTTTGTGTTCAAAGGGCAAGAGAGCTGATAATATTTTTATTTTTTTCTCTGATAATAATTCATTCATAGCGAGCTAGTATTTCTTTGATAATCTGATAATATTAGAAACGTTCAATTTATTAGTTTTATAAAGTTTTTTTTTGGTCAAATTTCAATGATCGTTGTGCATTTATTATTATCATTATTATTTACCATTAACAATGATGATAGGTCGAGGTTTTTCGTACTCGAAAATGTATGAAAAATTGTTTCTGAAACGATATTTTCGATTTACGATGTCGAATGATAATCGAATAAATTAATATCTAGTTGAATTGACTTGAATGACCATTCATTGGATTCAATCTGAGAATAAACGTATGATGGTATGAGTGGTTGAAGAGATAATAGAAGAAATAAATGTCAAACATCAACAGAAAAAAAAAATTTTTAATTGAAATATTAATCTAAATAGCTGGATTTTGTTATTATTGTTTAGTTTATTAAGCTTTCTCTTTTTGTGCCTTGAAATTTCCAATTGGAACGAGGTTACATCACGAGAAAGCGTTACAACGTTATAAAAATAAAAAAAAAACAACAAAAATTTTGATTGAAAATTTCTCATATTGTTCTCGATTCTGTTCTTGTGTAGGCCGAACCTTGTGATGGACAAAGGTCAAAAATTGAACAGGAAAAAAAACAACAACAAACAATGCTAAGAAATTATGTTTGCCATGTTATTCAAAAAAAAATATTCTAACCCAATTTTCTTTTAAAGAGTTAACCAAATAGTTTATTATTGGATCCTCAAATATTCTAAGGCTCCTAGAATCCTTAGAATGTGAGGGATTTGAAAACACAACACGATGACAAACTTTTTAACCAAAAATTTATGATAAAGTTTCTCTCATCTCGAAGAGCGAATAAGAGAGTGAGATATCTCAATCTTGATGTTGTTTTCTTTGGTAGAAATCTGTTAATTTACTGAGATAACATGGGAAAGAGAGACTTGGGAAAGGCTTACTTCTTGAGAACAACCGTTATGATGATGAGGATTGTTTCCACATAATTCACTTTCTCATAGACACACACACACAACAACACTTATTCACTGGAGAGAAATGGCTTCAAAGAAAACGTTCTTTCTCATCGTTTATCACAAACACAATGGCTGTTGGAGTTTGGCGAGCACAATCAAATGATAATAAACTTCTTGGCTCTAGAATAGAAGAGCAAACCTTTTAAATTTTCTTCTCAAACATTTCAATTAACAATGAAATCATTGGTTTGGTTTGGTTTGTTGTTTCAGCGATTAATTCATTTTTAGCAAAAAAAAAAAAAATTGACTTCTCAACCCAAGAGCAACGATATGTTTTTGTTGTTGTTAAATCATCGTTGTAAGCTCACGAACACGAAACATTCAAAAAAAAAAACGATTTTCCAACTTTGAATCAAGCGAATTCGCTTTTTTTAAACTCTGTGTGTGTGGGTTGTTCCTGAACACTGTGACATTGTTTTTGTTTTGGGACAATCTGATCATCTGATAAATTTTTGGTGAAAGAATAAACCCGAAGGATTTTTTTCGGGTTTCTGTTCCTGTTCCTCAACCAAAATCCCGTTATCCTTTCGTTGGCACTGATTGTAAAGTTTTTTTTCTGCAACAGTTAATCGTTGAAACAGTGAAACACCAGTGGAAACAATCAATGTCAAAAGCTTATATTATTCTACCAGTGTGACAGTGTGCACTGGATTGATTATCATCATTGTGTGTGTGTGTGTGTTTCATCGCTTTGACGATTATCATCGTTTTGTTTCATAGATAAAATTCTGTATTTAAAATTTCTTTCCTCTATGAGATAACACGTTTGTTTTGTTTGTTTGTTTGTTTTTTCTGAGCTTAATTCTCCATAGCCGTTTATTATTTATTGATGATTGGTTTTTTTTTCATTTCAACAAATGTTCCACAACAGTGCATTTGAATAGATTTTTTTTAAAAAAAAAAGAGAGAATGAAGCTGTTAAAAGTGTTGCAACGAGCTTTCTCATTCAAAACAGAGAAACCTGAGAAGAAGAAGAATAATCAAAACAATAAGAAAACACTTGAAAAGACTCTCAAAGTTGTTGAGAACAATATCAAATGGACTGGAAAACATCATGAAAGTCAAACTCCAAAAAATGGAATCAACCAAAACAAGCAAGATCCGGAGGAAAATCGTGGATCAATGGAGAATGGTCAAAACCCGAAAGTGGTGGAACAAAATTGGAACCAAAGTTTTAATAGAAAATTTCAACGTAGCCAATCGTTCCGTTTGGCAAATGGCCAATGCGAGCCAAATAGAGAAGAAGAGGAAACCTTTTTGAGAACAAGAAGTTTAAGGAAATCGAAGAAAACAAACAATGAAAAAACCAAATCGAGTTTGAGTCTTCGTCGGATCGGATCGTTTGGTAGTCGTTTGTTAGATGAGAAGAATTGGCGGAAAAAGTCTTCGGAAACATCATCGAAACAAAAAAACATCGAGATCGACCAAGCGTTGATCACCAAAACCATCGATGAAACTCAATCATCGAATAATATCGAATTGAATACCGGTTGCATTTATCTCAAGGTTTATCAAAAGCTGAACCAGAATTTCGAATTTGACTACGACTCCAGGCAGCATCCGAAATTCGTCAAGTTTTCAAAGTTAAAAAACGATACTCTGCTTCTGTCGAAACGGTGCATCGATGGTGGTGGCGAAGGATCGTGCCTTAAGCGAAACTCTCTCTGTGTGATTCAATCGATATCGAATCGACTTTTACGTCAGTTGATCCTCTACCACCAGAACAGCTCGCAAGTGATGAAGCTCGATGAGCTGGAATTCTATCTGGACGGAACCAACCGGTTCATGGAGAATATCCATCGTAGTGTGTTTGAAGATTTCAGCGAAATGTTTGGGCCAACATTGAAATCGATTAGGCTGTTGTCCAAGCATGGAGATCTGACAACACTGGCCAACCAAGAATTCGATGACAACATAACAGGTTTGAATGGTTTTCAACTTTGACTTTTGATTTTTTTTTTAAATTTAAAGCTATCCTGCTGCAAATGCTCTACGTACATAGCTTGAACTATCGGAAGCTCAGCACTGTGGAATTGGTGTTCTCCAAACCGGGTACCAAACGATTGTTCCAAGAGTTTGCCACCACATTTGGCCATCAAATCAGATCACTGGCCATAAAAGTTTTCATCAATGCGGAAAACTTTCTGGAAACAGTTTTGGATATTTTACAAATAGTCGGGTGTTCATTTGTCAAGCTCAAAACTTTAAGCTTGGAATTGGTTCCCCGGTTCCATCAGAAACATCAAGAAAATTTTGGAAAAAATCCGGATCCGATCGATTTGGAAGTGATTTTGAAGAGAATCTCCGATCTATCATCTGATTCACTAGTGAACAGTCTGGAAAGTTTTCATTTGACCCTAGATCCCACCAATCTCAGGCTGTTTGATCTATTAAAATACTTGAAAGCCTTTTCGCAGCGTCTTCGAAAACTCTCGTTGACAATGTACGAATCAAAATCCGTAAAGCAAATATTTACCAATCAAATTGATTTCAAGGAAAAACCAGCCCTGTTGAACTTTGACCAGTTCAAAGATTTTGAAAAACTTGAAGAAATAAATCTCGTTATCGAGCATCTCAGTGATGGAGATGTCGAGAATCTAGTCAAAAATTGTATCAACATTCGTCGATTGGTTATTGGCTCCAGTGGTGGTTTGAGCCATCTTTCTCTAGATGCCATAGCTCGTCACTCGAAACACTTGGAACGGTTGGTGATCAGCCAATCAACGAATTCTAACCATAATCGATGGTCGAAGAGAATCGATACCGATCAAAAACCAACCATCGATACTGGTGCGTTGAATGGTTTCCTCGAAACTCTCAATCAAATGCCCGGGCTGAGATCCTTGAAGTTGGCTCAATGCCGGGTGGATGTTGAAGAGCCAGCTCTCAGAAAAATCTGATCGATTGGGCCTTGGCCAGGCCCGACAAACAACTCGAATTCCGATTGGAGAATAATTTCCCAGCTCCCAGGCTGGGAGAAGTGGAGTATTGTCAACTCTATTCGATACCACCGAATCTCGAAGTGTTTTGGATTCGGAAACGTATCAACAGTGAAACTCAGCTCTAGTTTTTTTTTTCCAACTAAAAACTATTCGATAAATTATTTATTTAATTTTTTTCGATTTTATTAGAATTATTTATTTATTTAAAAAAATTTTAATAATTATTTTCTAGTGTTTTTATTGAAAGATTTTTGTTTTTTTATTTTTTTTATAACCTGATTTGATTCACAGAGTCACTGATCACAAATGAGATTACCCAAAAGTCAAAAATTTAAAATCTGCAAAGTTTTTGGTTTAGATGTTGGTCAACAATCCCACCAATGGATTAATAAACGATTTTGGCATACCACTCTTGGTAGGTTTCAAATAACCGAGCTTTAGATTTTCACATTTATCACTGTTCTCCGTATAATCGCCACAAATCGCATTGATGGCATTCTCGAAATAGGCTCTGATATAATCGATGTTGGCCTCGATGTTTGCCTCATCACAATCGCCACCCAGTTTGGTGGCCTTCTCCCGAACGCATTTCGGGATTTTGAAAAAACCGCTTTAAAAAAATTTTTTTTTTTCAAAGATCCCGAATCGACTGAAAAAAAAACAAACTTACCAACAGGCATTGCCCAGCCGTTCTTTGCTATCCTTCAAGGTGCTGGCGTGGTACAAGATCCGTACGTAATCGTCGTTACATTCGTAATATTTTTTCGTCGCTGCATTGGCACATTTGGCCGATTTAATAAGATCACCCGTCTTCTTCGAGCTTGGATGTTTGCAATAGTTGTTGACCACTTGTTTGATTGAATACGAGATGACCGACACTATACTTTTGGCCTGACCTTTCAAACAATTGTTCTTGTGGTTCTCCACCTTGGCCACCAATTTTGTTTGCTCTCTAAAAGAAAATTTCAATAATTTTTTTTTTTACTAAAACTTTCATTTTGACATGCACTCACTTGCAATAGTCTTTGAGTTCGGCCTTGTTGGTCGGATATTTACGATCCGTACCGTAGGTCATGATCCGGTAGACCGCCTCGTCCAACTCTTTTTTCGCATCGGCATCACACTTTTGACTCTTCTGACTGTCCACCCTTGACAAGAGCAAAGAGATAATGACCAACAATAAACTCCAAACCCAGCAAAACTTTCTTTGAGACATTTTTTTTATTATTTGAAAAAAGCACACCCTGTATTCGTAGTTTAGAAGATATTTATTAAGAAAATTCAGAGTGGCAAAACAAACTGAACAAATGTGGAGAACGTTCGATTTGTTCGTTTTTATATGGCTGGAAAGGATCTTCAAATCAAGAAGAGATGCTTCCTTAATTTTTTTTCATTTCAAAAAGAAACTATCCATCAACACAAATAGCATCATAGAAACATATAACAACAACAATTTGAAAGAAGAAGAAGATGAAATGGGATGGGATGTCATGATGCTGATGATGACGACAATTCTCATTCACCCTTTTTCATTGATTTAAACGAGTCTTCTCTCGCTTCTTCTTCTTGTTCAAAATGATCAATGTACGCGTTTACACGTTTTGTTTTTTCTAAAAATTTCGAAAACAAAACAGCCATTCATCCATCAAATCAAATCAAAGTGCTGTCTTCTTGGCGTTTGTTTGTTTGTTGAAAAAAAACAAACAAACAAACGCCAAGAACACTTCTTCTTGTTGTTTGTGGAATGATAAATGCCACTCTCAAGCTAAAAAACAACACGACAACGATGTGTAAAGAAGAAAATATCATCCGATAGGAACAGGCTAGGAGCCTATATTTTTTGAAGCCCACAAATCAAAACAATCACCATTCACACAATTCATAATTGTCTCAATGAGACTATCAACTATCATTTGAAATGTTCAATGACAAGAAAAATATAAAACTGAACTAACTGTTTTTTGATAAAAGTTTTTGAAAAAAGTTTAGTTTTAAAGATATGCTCGGATATTGTGTGATCAGATCCCAAACTACTAAAACAATTACAAGTTGAATGAATGCTTTTTATTATTATTATTTTTTTTCATTATTTTTCATAAAATCATAATACAAAATCGTTAACAAGTTTTTCTGACCAACACAATGACCAGAAAAAAAATAACGGGTCAATTCCAATTGGATTCAAAGATTGACCAAAACCTCCACAAATGGATTGATAAAGGATTTTGGTAAATTTTTCACTGGTTTTGGTGCGCCAAGTTTCAATTTCTCACATTTATCACCACTATCGGTGTAATCACCGCACAAGGCATTCAATGAATTCTCGAAATAGGATTTTATGAAATCGATATTGGTTTCGATGTTCTCCTCCGTACACTCTGATCCACCAATCTCTTTGGCTTTGCTGCGTACGCATTTGAATATTTCGAAATACGAGCTGAGTTTGAGATAGAGAGAAAAAAATTAAAAACAAAAAATTCCAATTGGAACACAATTGATTGATTGAAACTTACCAACAGGTGATGGCCAAACGTTCTTTAGAATCTTTCAAGGATCCAGCATGGATCAAATGTCGACTATAATCATCACTGCATTCAAGATATTTTTTACTGGCTTTGTTGCCACACCCAGTCGATTTAAGTAGATCTTCGGTTTTTTTTGAGTTCAGGTTTTTGCAATAATTTCCGACCACTTGTTTGATCGAATAGCTTATGATCGAAACCAAACTTTTCGCCTGACCCTTCAGGCAGGCATTTTTATAGTTTTCTACTTTGGCCAACAGTTTTTGGTGTTCTCTGTTGGAGTATTTTCGATCAATCAATCAATCAATCGATTAATTCCAAAAAAAAAAAATCGATTTAAGCTACTCACTTGCAATATTCTTTGAATTCGATTTTATTGATCGGGTATTTACGTTCGGTACCAAAGGTCATCACCAAAGCCATCGTATTGTCCAGGTCTTTTTTCGATTTTTCATCACATTTCACCTTTTGGCTTTGTACCCTGGTAACCAGAACCAGCCATAGACCAAGGGACAGACTCAGAATCCAAACTAAATTAAATCGAGACATTTTTAGTTTTATTCGTAGAGAGTGATGACAACCATCCAAAACAACAACAACAACAAAAAACAACTAGATTTTACGAACTGAATTCGAATTTTTATAAATTTTTCGTATAAATTGAAAGAGTTGATTCACTAAAACACACCGACCATCAGCAATGGTTGGTGTTGTTTTTATAGATTTTCCTCAAAACGAAAGTTATTCTTATTTTAAAGGGTTGATGTTGGTGGTGGTTCTTTGTGAGACTGCCTGTGTGTGAGATCTTACATCAAACTCTTTGAGCATTTAATATTCTTAACAAGAACTATGCTCTGTGAGAGGCAGGCAGGCAGGCAGGCAGCCAGTCAGGCAGGTAGGCAGCCAGGTAAGTTTTTCTTTTTTCGAACAAACAACTTACGTCAGGGTTCAAACAAACAAAAACCTGATGTAAATTATAGTCAACTAGAAATTGGGAAACTTTCTGTTTGCTGACCATCACCAATGACCAGTACCGGTTGACTTTTGATTGAAAAAAATTTCTTGTGTTTGTAACGAGAGACTCATAATACCTGTAATACCCTGTTGTTCAATTGGAATGATACACCGATTGAAACCTGTTAGGTCTGCCCATCACATGGCATCCTGTGTGTTTGGCTGGGAAAAAATTCTTTCGATACCAAACGATAAGAATTCGAAGAGAATTCGATTCGAACAGTTTGTTTTTCGATGTTTTTTTTTTTTTTGTTCTGTTTTTCGATTAAATCGAAAAACAAGATGATCCATGTGATTTGCAAGCGCAAGATCAAAAGTGGAAAAGAAAAACTGTTTGATAGAATGATAAAATGACCAAGGACTTTTTTGCTTGCTTGCTTGCTTGTTTGCTTGTTTTTTTTTCTTAGCAATGGAGAATTTGTCTTCAAATTTGACATTGAACTTCATTGAACGAAGAATCAGTAACAGACCTGTTCACAAAAAAAAAACATCGTTGATTATCGTCGTATTCGTCAGTATGTATATTTGAAAAAACGATTTACGATTTGTGAATTGCGAATACCTGATATTTACCTTGAAAGATGTCTTCTTGTTCTTCTTGTTGTTGAAGAGAGATTTGAAATGATAAATCGAGTTGAAATCATTTATCATACATCATCATCTTCAGTTCAAACATTTCTCTTGTATTTTGTTTTATTGAAAATCGAAAAAATCCAAAACAAACGTCATTGCTTCCAGCTGTCATACAAATTCCCAACACCAGTTCAATATGAATAGAATTTTCGAATGTTTGCAATGGTAAACAAACGTTAAGTTGTGTTCTTTCTAATAAGTTGACGCAACTCTTTTTTAAAAAATTGATTGATTGCATTTCTTTCGAAATTTTTATTTAAAAAAACAAACAATTTAAGTGGAAACGATTCTTTTTTCTTGTTCCAAAATCGATTCATCGATCAACTAAAAAGATCGATTTGACAACAACAACAAGTGTTGTGAATAATCGTAAACCAACACACTCCAACTCTCAACAATCCTAGTTCAAACACAAAAAATGTTTCACAACTAAATGTTGTTGAGCTGCCATATTTTATTATTAGATAATTCTGATTTTTTTTTTTTTACATTTAAAATTACATTAGAAATTACACAAAAATTTTAAACAGTTCGCTTGTTTGCTAAATTTGCTGTTTTTAAGCAATGTATTTATTTATATTTATTATCATTGATCTTAGAAGAAAATAGCCATTGACTAGCACACACTCATAATATTATTCCAATGATAATTTTTTCAGAAAATATGATTGATGGTTTGTTTGTTTGTTTGTAAAAAACCTGATTTTCCAGAGAATTTTGTTTTTCCCCAGTCTTCAGGTCAGTTTCATGGAAAGTTTGTTTTCCATTCTAAAAGTTTTCGAGAATTTTCTTTGAAAAAAACCGTACAACAGGTAAGACAGGTATGGCACAACAAGCGCAAAGATCAATGACAACGAATCATATAGTCACAAATGTCGTATCGATTTTTATAACCGTACCTAAAGGTTGAATCATAATTATGGTTATTTGAAGTAATAAGAGATAAACAACGTGTCGTCAAGCACGTACTCTCAAACACCAACAACTACAAGATTTCAATATTTCGATGTTTCGATATTTTTGAAAAATTTATTTTTTTTTTTTTTATTATTAAAAAAATAATTTTATTAATGTTTAGTTGTAAAAAAAAAAAAAATTATTTGATTATTCGATTTATTGTATTTTATCCGGTGATCTCATCAACCATTTAACCTTAATCTCTTTTTTCTGCTTAGGCTCTGCTTATGTGCTTATGGCTTATTGATTGAAATTGGTTTCAAAGTCAATTCTTCAAGGGTTGTCTCCCCCTCTTTGTTGGTGATTGTTATCTGACATTTCAACTTTTCGTTTTGGTCATCGTTGACCTTTAAACTATACTCAGTGATGACCACATCTTCTCGTTTTTGTTTCTGTCCCGTTTTATGGATGGCAAGAACTGCGTTGGCTTCAGAAATTATTTTCAAAGCCAATCGAAGGATTTGGCTTAAATTTTCGGACATTGATTCTTCTGGTGAAGATTGTCTGGCTTCGGCTGTCAGTACGATCTTGGTTCGAATGATATTCTCCTCTTGGTGTTTCAAACTTTTTTCGATGTTGTTCTTCATTTCATTGTTCTGTAATGAGTTTTTCGGTTCTATTCGGTTTGATTGGCTTGCTTGTTTTTCGATGTTTTTTGAGTGGTCATTTTGTTTCGGTAATTTCGACCATTTTTCCGTGGTCTGTAACAACGAAGATTCATCAATTTTACCAAGAGATTTCCAATCTGATGATTGCCGCCCGTAATTGTTGTTCCCTGTTCCCGACCCGAAAATGCTATTGTTTTTGCTCGAAACCAAACTTTTGCATGGTGTTTTGAAAAATAAATCTAGACCCGTGGAACGCTCTCTTAGATCGTCTCTCAACAGGCTCTCATCAGAAGTGGTGGCCAAACACAGAGCGGGAGTTAAAACAAACATCGGACGAGTCAGATGAGGATTGAAGTGATAAAACGATTCAATTTTTGGTGAAGCTCGATTGTAAACCAAAGTCGATTGATCGATGGTGGGCGTCGTTGAATGATCGATAGTGGTCGTTGTTGGTCGATGGTTCTCGCCATCTTCGCCGTCATTAGAATTGTTATCTTCCACCACAAACTTCAATTGTGTTGAAGAGAAATCGGTTAGGACACATTTCCCAAGAAATTCTTTCGAAAACGGGAAATTCACACTGTTACATTGATAAAAACGTGATGGAATTCCCAAAACTCGAAGCTGCTGAGCGGTTTGATCGGTGATTGGTAGGAAATCCATTTTTCCGGGTAAATCTTTTAAACATGTTGTTGCTCGTAGTTTTTCATCAATGAAAAACTTTTGGCCATAGATTAGGGCTTGCATTTTGGCTCGTTCTAGTTGATCATTCGGATCAAATGTCATCAATGATAGATTATCAAATTCAATCAAATTCTTCGTCTTGTTCTTAAGTAAATAATTTATGGAAACCAACTCTTTGTTTAGAAAAAATTTATTATTGTTGTTGTTGGAACTGCCGCCGCCATCTAACGACGAAAGATTAAACTATAAAAATTTAAATTTTAAAAAAAGATTTGATTTTTTTTTTTTTTTTGAACGAACCATTCTAGTCTCATCATGATTCATTTCTTTGCTGTTAATTGAATTTTTGTTGTTAAATTGATTCGATATTTTATTCTCCAAGCTTGATGATCCACGTCCATCCATCGGATGGCTAGAATTCCTCTCCGATGTTTTCTGGACAATGTTTTTAGGAGATGATGATGATGATGATGAATGGTCCTCTCTCCACTGGTCATCAGATGACATTTTTGGAATTTCACGAGTGCACTTCACTTGTTGTAATATAGCTACACTGAGGAGTGGTGGTGGTGGTGATGAAGTCGAAGCGAACACTTCAAACATCCATCACTGGATGGCAATTTATAGCCAACAGAAAAGCTCTAAAATTTCAAAAAAAAAACAATATGAATTCGAATTTCTTAAAATCGATTCGTTCGAAAATCTTATGTGTTTGAAAAAAGCGAAGCGGATTAATGAACTCAAATTAAATTAAAAAAAAAAACAATGTTCCAGGAGCAGTTCAAACATTGAACCAAATATAAAAACTGTCTCTATCATCAAAAAATTGTTTTATTATTATCGATATATCGATTTGTAATTTATATTTTGGAACTTTGATCATGATGCTCCGTCATCATCATCATCAGGTGAGTTTCGAGGTTTTTTTCGAATCATCCATCTTGTTGTTGTTCTTCTCACTGCCGCCATTGAGTGTCGAATTGAATTTGGAGATCATTTTCATTGCCAAATCTATCACTTCACTCAGTCCCGCTGGAACGGATTTTTTCCGATTGGTTTTTTTCGATTTCTGTACGGCGATTTTTACTGGAACGACACCACCATCACTATCTTTACCAAAGTGGTTGTTGTTGTTTTCTAGTTGGACAAAATCATCGATGTTTTTCTTGGTTTTCATCTGCTTCAAAAGGCTCGATGATGGTGGTTGCTTGGGAATGGAGGATGGATCCACCAAGGAACGTCTCTCGTTTTTATTAGAAACATTCTTGACCACTTGTTCTTGGTTGGTTTCGTTGCTGTTTGGTTCAACATCTTCCTTCACATTATCCATCAATTTCGAAGATGGATTTTTGCTGGTTGACATCGTTGATTTGAAATCCTTGGATGAATTGAAGCTCGGCGTTCGATCAAATGAAGCGGACTGCTGCTTTGGTGTCTTGTTGTCCAGAGTTTGATCCGTTTTTGGCGATGTCGTCGTAGTTGTTGGGATTGTTTGGTTGGCATTAGGCTCAGCCAAAGGTTGTTGCCCAGGTTCTAATTTTTCTCCGACAATCAAACACGATGAAGGAACCAAAGCGAAAATGGGACGAGTCAGATCGGGATTCGAGCGGTAAAGATTTTCCACCTCTGGCGGAGCTCGAATGTAAACCAATGCCGATCGAGTGATGTTTGTTGCTTTCGGCGTTGAATTCTTATTCAAACAATCGATACCTTTATTCTTCAACAAATCATTGGCCGTGGGGGTGATCGAGTTTGTTCGGGACACTTTTTTACATTGGAAAAAATTCGATGGAACACCCAATGATCGAAGCTCTTGAGCGGTTTGATCAGAGATCGCTATGGGAATCATCTTCTTATTACAAATGGAATTTTTCATCTGGCCAAACTTTTGTAAATTATAAATAAAATTATTTTTATTGATGTCACTGGCGCCATCTGATGATTTGAAATTAAACTGAAAAAATTTAAAATTAATTTTAAAATTTAATTTAAATTTTTTGGGGCTTAGTACATTTTTGCCGTCATTATCATCGAGCGATTCGATGGTGTTTCTCATCAAGGAATCTTCCTTCAAGAGAAACATTTTCGAACTTTTTATTTTTTATTCTCCTCACCGGTTCAAGTTATGGCTTCGAATTTATAGAAACAAAAATTTTATTAAATTCGAACTTTTCGAAAAAAAAATTAAGTTAACGTAAATCATTCGTTAGTCGACATTTGTAAGTCTCAAGGTTTTTTTGGCTGTTAAGCCTTAATAAAGAATACGACGTCTACGGTGTTTGGCCAGATTGCGGTTTTGGCGAATGCGGTAGAAAATGACAAACAAAACGGCCGTAACAATGGCGGGAACCTCCAACGCCAGCAGAAACCAATTCGAAGTGACTTGAGGAAATGTGATATGAAACAATGGAAGAACATGGGAACAAACAGCATGAACAAATATCATGATGGCACAGAACAATACCTGAAACAGAAAAAAAAAATCATCAAAAAATGAATCCCAAAGAAAGTGAAAAGAATTCTACTGACCATGCAAGGATTGATGAACAGGGCACCCAGGATTCCGCCCAACGAAAGTATGGCACAGAACAAGGTCAACACCACCCAAACAATCAACGAAACAATGTGATGATGTTTGTACTGGGAATGGGTGATCCGATAATGATGATGGCCACTAATCAAACGGCCCTTATACTTTGATGGTTCACGATCCTCGTAATCCTCTCCGTTGTCCTCATCATACGGATCGAAACGGCTGCCACGTTTTCCACCACCACTACCCAGATCCAGTTCCGATTCTTCGATCTCGTGACCAAAATGGGTTTCCCTTGCCTCCTCGACATCATCGCCAATGGCATCGATGGCTTTGATGAAATAGATGGTGCTGAACACAAATATTACGGCCAACAGTATAATTAAAACGATTCGGATCACTTGGAACACAATCTCCACTCGACTAGAATTTGCCATTTTCTGTTTTGTGGATTTTTATTGAAAAATTTGAAGCAAAAGAACAGTTTCATGGGTAAAACTTTATTTTTAAAAAAATACTCCGAACAACCAGCCAGCCAGCACCAAAGACAACGTTGTCTTCGTTCAACAATCAAACCAACCTTCATCGATGAAGGCAAAGAAGAAGAATCGCCTTGAAAATTTAAAACATTCGCTGTGTTTCTTCATAATCAAAAGAATAAAGCATCCCATCATTTCATTTTTGAACAGCAGCAAAAAGCAGCCAAGTGTGTCTCTTATGCTCGATGCTCCTTTTGGGAAGAATGATTGTTTCAAAGAACAGATGTTCGAACAGTTTTCGAAAATTTTACTCCATTCACACGAGCTTCACAAATCAAATGTGTTCGAATTGGTTTTCGTTTGTTTGTTCATTGCGTAGTATGTAATACTCTCTCTCTCTCTTAGTGTGTCTATTAATGAATTGATGGCCAAAAATACATCGTTGTCATCGTTGTTTGCTTGTTCATGATCTGAAAGCTTTGACCATTTTTGGATGCTTCCAACAACATCGAACACGATGATGAGTGTGCCTATCGTTTGTGTACAACCCCCACTCAATCAAATAATTAAAAAAGGAGAATGTAACCATTTATTGATGCGATATTTTTAAAGTATCGTTTGTGTCAAGCTTGACAATGTTGATCGATTTTCAACAACAACAAAAAAAATCGAAAAAAAAAGTTGGCATCGAATCATCGATAGATGTATCATACTCGACAATCGATAACTACTAAATCGATACTTTTGAATCGATTTTTTTTTTACACAACCTATAATACATCGAGGAAGAATCTCGTACACCAAAGATTTTAGCTCGAAATTTTTTTCGATTCAATAAAAACCACCATCTCCAACAAGATTTATCGATGTTTTAAATTTTAAAAAAAAACATCGCTTTCAGTAGCGATTTTTCAGAACGATTTTTCGAAACGATGTCGTTGAAACGAGAGTCCACACCAAAACAAGAGATTCTAACAAGAAGATTTAACACCTCGAGAACACAGCCAACACGATTTGAGCGTTGTAATTTATGCCTCGAATCTATTCATCATCTCATCATTGAAAACAACAAAGAACGTTTCATTTTTTATTTTTTACCAGAAATTTAAGCCATCGACAGAGTTTATTTCAAAATTTAATTTTTCAAAAAAAAAAAACTTTTATCAATTACAACAATTAAAAATTTATGAACACAAAGAATTTCATTTTAAAAAATTAATTTTATAGTTTTTAATTTATAAATAATTTAATTATAATAATAATTATAAATTAATTTTTTAGTTTTATAGATTTTAATTATAAATTAAATTAATTATTTGAAAAGTAATTTAATTTTTTTTTATTCTCTCAGGTGTTGTTGGTTTGTGCGAAAGACAATAGTTTTGGTTGTGGTGATTGTAATTGTGCTGATGAGAAATGAACATCAAATTAAATTTTAAAAGAAAAAAATTTTGTAATTACTTTTTTTTTAAAGTAAAATTATAAAATAAAAATTAAAAAAAAAATTAAACAAATCAAAATTTTTTTTATAAACTTTGATTCAAAATTCTTTCCAAATTGATGTTGTCTACTCTGTACTATGACCCTGTTTGATGAGGAAAGCCATTATGTAGGCCAAGACAGCCGAACCAACCCATGGCACCACAAACATCCAGCCATTTGGTATGGCTATGAATAGCTCAAATATTATGATGATTGTCTGTAGGATGGCAAATATCAAGGTAAATAGGAAATGTTCCTTATAGGCACCCAACAATCCTAGGATTACATTGGCACCAACCAATGCCGAACTGACCAAACCATTGACATGATCTCGACCCTTGTCCTTCTTCACCATACCGATCAATGATTGAGAGAATAGAATCACCATCAAAACAAAAACGATCAACAAAAAGATCAACAATATTATTCGAATAATCGAGAAGGCATTCATTTTCAAAGTTTTTTTTTCTAGGTTCAGGTTCTTGTTAAAAAAAAAAGAATCAAAACACTGGGACAAAACTAGAGATGGTCACTTTATGGTTTTTGGGCAAAGAAATTTGAGCTCTCTCTCTCTTTTGAAGGATTGAACAGCGAAACAACACGAGATGGCTTGATTAGGCTTGATTGTGGATGATTGTGATGTTCATTTGCTTGTCTCCAATCATTTAGTGTGACTAGGATTCGAAAAAAAAAATTTCAATGCTTGCTATGATTGTTTGTATGTTGAACGTCACACACACACACACATTCTACCACCATTCGTATATTCTACTAGCCAAAAATAATATCATCCATCCATTAAAAAAAAAATAATGGAAATAATCGTTGTTCGTAAATATATATATCTGAATAATATATACCGCAACAATAATTATTAGAGGAAGCAGTCGAACGAACGAATGAATGGTTCGTAACATTGTGTTCGTAACACAGTTCGTAAAACAGTTCCCTAACACAATTCGTAGCTTGATTTCTTTCCAAAGGAATCATAAAAAATTTGGAAAAACGAAAGCAAACAGTTTTTTTTTCCTTTCGTTGGAAAAGAACATCTGCGCTCGTACGCGCACGCGCGCAAAAAAAAAAAATTGAAAAGTATTTTCCCTGCCCTTGGCTCCCTCGATTGTGTATGACGCCGCTTCGTGTTTCCGTGGTTCCCTTGTTTACCTCTCGAAACAAAACATTCTTCTTCATACGAGAACAAACAAAAAACAACAACAACTACTTTTCTACGTACTAATCAGGTTTGTTTTGTTCGAATGTTCTGTGTTGTTCGAATAAATTTTTCGAATAATAAAAATTTTCTGAATATATTTATGTGACAAGGTGTGGCAAAAGATGAAGAAGATGTTTTGATGTTAAAAAAAATATATTTAAAAAGAAAACAGTGTAAGCATTGGACACAGCTGCAGTGTGCCTAACGGTCAGCGAATAAATCATCAACATCATCATCATCACTGGTCAGTCCAACGAAAGTTGCCGAATTTTTGAATCGAATTTTTTCTCAAACATCATTTCTTTTGTCATGAGAAAAGATGAATCCTGATGGTTTAATGAATTCATCGCCAATAATAATTAAAGCTCATTATTAATGACCCCAAATAAAACACTATGAATATTTGAGTAGTTGAGTTATGTTTGTCTTCATGAACTTTCAACTCCTATAGCCGTAGTTTGAGATTTGATGGAATTTGAGAGTATTGATACCATCGAATTGAAACCTTGATACCATAATGGCCGTCGTTGTCCGTATCTCTTGTCCAATGAATCCATTGCCATCAATGTAAATGGCTGAAGAACATTAATAATAACATTCAAGCTGTGGTTTCTATTTCAACCAACTAGCTAGCCAAAACAACAACAACAACAACGACCAACTTGATCAAGTTTCCGTTCAATAAAATGATTGGCAAATTGATTGAGCGAATTCCTCAAAACACAATTCAAGGGAGATGTTCATGACAACTTAACACACGCACACACAAATACATTGATGCTAACTGATGCTAAATAAGGCAATCAAGGTGGTTCGAGGTAATATGATTGTGGTGGCGCCGCGGAGTGCGGCGGTAATGATTTTAAATTTTCCATTCAAAACTCATATCATCATCATCATTTATTTGCCGCATTTCATTTCGAGCATCATCCTACGCATCGAAATCGAATTATTAAAAAATACAAGCCCAATCACTTGGTGTGGTCAATTAATTCGGTTAAATTTAAGAGAAGAAGGATGTTCAAAATGTTTTTTTCTAAAAAGAGATGCATATATAATAAGTTTCTAGCGTAGGTTGATATCGAACTTCGTTGTTTTCGAAGAATCTCTAGATTCACAAACAAAGTTCAGTGGTTTGGTCAGGTTAGGTCAGGTCAGGTCAGGTCGAGTCGAGTCAGGTCGATGAGGTTAAAGAGCGTTACTTAACGCTTAACTCAAAATCGAACAACAAGATTCTTCAGAACAGTTTCAAAATTGGCTTTCATTCAAAATTCATCGAATCGATGTGTGTTGAGCTCTGTCACTGGAGATTTTTTCTCGCCTGTGTGTTTCCTTTTGGTTGTTAAAATTAGCAAAAAAAAAAAAATTAAGCCAAGAAGTGGCTTAAAATAGGATTTTCCCAACAGAAAATAATCGGAACTTTAAAAAAAAAACAAACAAACAAATTAATTTTAGAAAAAGACAAGAGATTCGAATGTTTAAGAAACACTAGGCGTTCAAGAAACTGGGCGTTCAAAAAAATTGAGGCACATCGAGACAGGCGTCTTTGTTCGTCTGCTTGCTGTTGTCTGTTGTCAGTTGTTTTTAATATTTAAAAATTATCAATTTTTTTTTGGATAGCAATCAAACAATCCTCGGAATTTTGAATCTCATTTTTTCTTGTTTTTCTTTATTCATTTTTTCAAACCCAATTCAAACATCGTTTGTAATTTTGAGAGTTGTAATCTGATTGATCCAAAAATAATCCCAAACGATTATTATTTTCTATTTGATTTGTCTTAAAAATTTTGGATCAAATAAAAGATGACGCCACTCTGGTTTTACCATCTAGGATTCTAAATCTTCATTCTAGATTATGACAAGGAGAGCAAGAAACAAGTTTGGATGGCCAAACTGTTGTCATGTCATCTAAATGTAAATCTAGGATTTAAAGATGTTTATTATTTTTAATAATTTCGAATTACAAGAAATTTTTAAAAAACTTCTACAACACGCACCACTCTCATTAGAGAAGATTACAAGCCGATTACAAACCGATTATAATCTTTGTTATTAAATATCGCAAATTTTTTAATGAATTTAATTTTCCTCCTCTAAGATCTTCGATTCTTTGCCCAACTTTTTTTTTTTGGCAACATTTAACAGTTTCGAGTCGTTGTTTTCACTTGATTTCAACGATTTTTATCTTTTAATCTCGGGTTTTTTTTAAAGCTATCAACTTAAACTAATCAAAACTAGACATAACTTAAAAATAGAATTCAAAAAAAAAAACATTCTGTTTAACGTTGATTTAAGCTCATCATTAATCTCATTTAAACTAAAACAAGAGGCTTCTTTTAAAATTTCTTTTAATAAAATTTTAATTTAGGGCAACAACTTATTTTGATTATTTCTTCTAAAACAAAAATATTCTCAGTGTGTTTTCAGAAAATGTACCAGGAACCTTTTGTTTTCTGGATAGGAATTCGGGTCATTAATGAACACGAACAAAGCCACAACCTTGTTCGATATTTTTTCGATATTTTTTTTTTTTTCCGGCAAAAAAAAAACATGTCAATCGATATTTTTCGATTTGATTTAATCGTTGATATCGTTGATAGAGGTGCGAAGAACTTAAAGATTTGTTTGTTTTTTTTGTTGAAAAATTAGAGTTGGGTAGAAATTATCAAAGCCAAGTGTCTTGCCTACATTGATTGACAGGATCTTCTTTTTGATTTGATAAGAAAAAATTTGAAATGATGTGACGATGATTGTGTGAAATTGAGCTTAATTTGGTGGTTTTAGTTGATGTTCGAATGTGAGTTTAAAACTTTTTTTAAACACAAATAATGGACCACAACAACAAAAAACCACAACGAACCGAATTTTCCTCACCATTATCGCCAAGCAAATGGACAGTGTTTCGCTTGTCCATCATGGCCCTTCTTTTTGGTACAAGCTCATGGATAGCGTTGACCGGTATGTGGCTTGAAGTTCCACTTTTATTACAACAACTACCGGAAAGCTGGAGTCTACCATCTCATCTAAACGTATGCATTCAGTTGGCCAATGTTGGTCCATTTTTGTATTGGTGGGCTCAACGTAAACATTGGCTCAACGATATCTACGCCACACACCTACAGCTTTGGATCGGAATGGTGTCATGTTTTTTATTGATTTTTTTTTGGAACAAAACTGTTTGGTTTTTAGGTGTCGAACACTCGTTAATATTATTCATTCTGACCTTTGGTTTGGCTTTGGTTGATTCAACATCATCGGTAACCTTTCTACCGTTCATGGCTCGTTTTGATAGCTGTTACATGACACCATATCTCATCGGTGAAGGTGACACACCCACCACACAGGGCAATGGAGAACTGAAATTTTTCATTTGACATTAGGGCTCAGTGGATTCATTCCCAGCATGTTTGTTCTGTTTCAAGGAGTGGGAGAAGAACAGAATTTTCACTGTCCCGATATTTCGATTATCAATGAAACTCGGAAACAGAGCTCGGAAGCTGAAATCAAACCACAACCTAGATCATTGATGATTCAGCCAAGTTTTTCGGTGGAATCATTCTTTGTTTTATTGTTGTTCACCCTGTTCATCAGTTACCTGTCGTTTATTGGCCTAACATCTCTGCCAATCTGCCAACAGGAGCAGAACCGAGCCCGACAGGCTCGCCAAACCAAACAACAACAATACAAACTAATCGAAGATAGGAAATCATTCCGAACCATTGAAGAGTCAGTTATGAACGAAACGATGACCATTACTTCAAAAACATCGTCATTCTTGTCGATCGATTTGATCAACCAACCTGATGATGATGGTGGTCATGGGAAAGACAATGACCAAGAACTAGGTGGTCAAGATAAGAACAACAACTCAACTCAAACTTCTTCATTCGGTCAAGTTGTAGAAAAGAGCTTGGTTTTGAAAAAGTCGACCTACTATTATCTTCTGGTTCTAATGTTTTGGGATTGTCTTCTGACTTTGGGATTGATGCCATCGCTTCAGGTAAACAGACTTAGGATTCTTAGATTTCCTGCTCTTAAACTTTTAATTTTAAGCCATATTCCGCTTTACCATACGGAACCGATGTGATGCATTATGTGGTGATTTTGGCTAGCCTTTCCTATCCGGCTGGCTGTTTCTATGCAATGCTGGTCGAACATCGTTCTATACAGATGATCAGTTTCCAATCGCTAGTGGCCACTACTTTGGCCGGGTACATTGTGTTCTGCGCTTGGCAAAGTCCCTATCCACCATTTTTCGATGGCGCCTGGCATCGAATCGGTTCGTTCATGATGGTGTTCGCTTGGATAGGTTTCACCTCACTGGCATCCTACGCCAAAACGATGATCACATTGGTGGTGTGCGACTACAACAATCGCAAGGGAATGTTCTGGGTCGGAATGAATTCACAGTTTGGTGCCGCCATCGGAGCTTTCATCATCTATTTTCTAATCAACAACCTTCAACTATTCAAGCAATGTTCCACTCGATGATTTTTTTGGCAATAGTGGTGGTTACAATGATCTCTCTCTCTCTCTCTCTCTCTTTCTTCGATGATTAATTACGGTTCCAATTGGAACGAAACAGAAATCAATAAATAATGATCTTGTGAATAAAAAATGTGAATAAATGTGTGATGATTTTATAAATGTTTTTTTTTTTTTTGTTATTTTCAGAAAAAATTATTCGTTTTATTGTTTTTTTAAATTATTAAAACTGTTGTTTTGGTTGTGGTGGTGGATGGATGGAATTGATGATCATTGGCTTATTTATTTGTTTTTTTCTCAATTATTTAGGCTGCTGCTGTGTTCTCTTCTTTCTCTTGATTTTCTTCTGAGATTTCGTTAGTTTCGATTTTTTCTTCGAAACAATCAGATCTTCATCGAGGGTGGCGCTGTTGAAATCTTGTAGCAATGGTATCGGGGTAACACTGGTCAGTTTATCATCAAGAAATTCCATGGTCTGAAATTTGTTCAGATAACGTTTCTTTAGTAGCAAAGTTTTCGTCCCTGATTGACTGATGTTTCGTTTGGATTTTTGGCTTAAATTTGTTGCCGCCGTTTTGATTTTTTGAACTGGATTGTTCAAATATTTTTCCAACAAAATCTTCTCCTCGATTGTGGTTGTGGTGTCGGTGGTTTTATTCGATTCTTCTCCAACGATTTCCTTTTCCTTTGAGGTGGAAACCTTGAAACATTGAAAACAATTATTAAACATGATTCCCAGTGGTTCGATGATGTTGGTTCTGATACAACTATTGTCACTCTCTGGTGATTTCGGTGATCTAATCGATTTTTCTAGGGCATTCGATTTTATGGTTTCCCGGTTGTTCGATTTTTGATTGAACACAAAGGCTAGGAAATTTTGGTACCAACTGGTATTGAAAGGCCATACATTGAGATTTAACTTATTTAATGAGAACATTATCGCTAAAACTAGGACAACGCTTACTAGACAGGCAAAAATCACAATAATCGCCATCAAAGCAACATTAGAATTGAAATTCTGAAATAAAAAACTTAACTATTTATAGATTTTTTCTCGGTTTTTTTTCTATCTAATTATCTGATTTCGAATTTTTTAAATCTTTCAGATAACGTACCTTACGAATGGCATCAAAGAAAAAGGCAATTTGCGCAAGGCACAAAAAGAACCTTTTGAACACAAACTTTCGAAAAAAAAAACAGAGAATAATTGATGCGCACGTCGAGCTTGTCAAAATTGAGGCACAAGTGAAATTAGTTCTAATGGTAGGTTATCTGAAAAAGTATTTTTGACTCAACTTTGAACTCTCGGCCTTTTTTGTTACAAATTTTTTGGATGAAATGAATTTCTGGATTTTTTTTTAATCTGGTAACCACACGCTGCATAGAGAAAATGAAAAAATTTTTTAAATTTTTGTTTTGATTTATTCAAATTTTATTCTTTTTTTTTTTTTTTTTTTTTGCGGTCACTATTTAATCGTCAATGGTGGTAGTTTCTTCATTCTCCTCATACAAAGATTTATCCGAATTATAAAACAATCTTGGATCACCAGTGATGGGAATAATTTCACCGCTACTACCGTTGCTGTATTTGTTTTTGCTTTTTTTGTTGTACGGTATTCTCAACGAGGAGATCAACTTTTTCGGATTTTTCATCACCGGTAAAAATTTGAGCTGAATTTTTGGCTGGATTCGGCAAATGGATGTCTGATCGATCTTTAATCTAATCGGTCTCGTAATGTTTGGCTCGAGCAATTTTATTTTAAATATCCGATTTATTTTCTCCATCTCGAATCGTTTCATGTTTCGTGATTTTTTTTTTGGACTACTGCCGGTGGTGGCCCTATCACTTCGTTTGATTAGTCTTCTTTTTATTAAATTATATTCTTTGATGATCAATTTGTTCCATGATTGAATGGTCATTGGCCAATTGACTCCCCATTGGTATTGATGTAGGAAAAACAGGATTATTATGACGATGAACAACAACAAGACCAGCAACACGAATGTTAGGAAAAAGCCCATTTTTTTTGCTGTAAAGAATTAGAACCTTTCGAACAACAACAACCGACTTGGAACCCTGCACCAAGTCTACATTTTATACCCCGAATAAAAGCTAAAGTTCTGCTGAGTTTAGAAATACAATTTAAATAAATTAATTTTTTACGAAAGTTTGAAAGAAAACAGTGCCGTCTAGTTGTCGAGAAATTCAAAAACTTTCAAAAAAAAAAAAACGAAAAAAGTTTAATAGAAATAGAAAATTTGGAGCATCGAATCTCGATTGTTCAATGAAAATCGATGATCGATCTGTTTGGTCATTATCTATATGAACAACTCAAATCTATCATATACATTGTGAACGGGAAAAGGAGAAAGAAGAAATTATGTCAGCAAATTTGTGTTCGAACTGTGTTTACGTTTTTTTTGTTTTTTGTTTTTCTCTGATAACAACAAAGCCGTTTTTTGCTGTCACTATTTATTAATTTCCAATGCTTGGCAACCCACCAAACACAGAAAATCATCTTTTTAACACTGAAATGAGAAGCCAGAAATAAATTTAATCAAGTTGAAACACCAATTCTTTTATAATAATTTAGCAACCCGATTATCCCGGGCCAGAGTGAATGAGAGAACCTGAGTTTGATCAATCATATTTTGGGTGTCGGGCCTTGCTCTTCCTTCGCAATTCACCCCGAAAAAAACTCTTCTTTTTTGTTTTGAAAATAGATTCTGTATATACGTTGTATGTGAGCAGTTTTTTTCTTTGGCCAAATATCTGATAGCAAACTTCAACTCATTTAATTGGAAAAAAAATCATTTTTCTCGATTTCTCTAGAGTTTTTAGCGTTTCATTGGAATCGAATGTTTGTGTGTGAGAGTTTGAACGTAATGAAATTATTATTTGTATTTGATCAACGATTTTATTTAAGAAAGAAGATTAAATTTCTGGTCACATGCCCAGCACACTTACACCAACACTAAGCAAATATTTTTAGTAAGTTTCTCATATTCATCATATCAAATCAATCGAATCAAATGAATGACGTTCTTCTCTCGAAATGTGATTTCATTGAAACAATCAATCAATCGCGACCGATCGAATCGATGTTATTATTAGCCTTTGATGTTTTTTTTTCTAATCAATCAAGAATGAGACAAACAAAGTTAGTATCCCATCATGTTCTTCTCTCAATTGGAGTGTAAAAAAAAAATGTTCTTTTTTTTCTCGAAATTCGATTATCAAACGACAAAACCATTGTGTTTAAATTGTTGTGGTTGAGGAATTTTTAGTTTTTTTTTTTATCAATTAAAACCACAGTTTGTGGAGGGCGCAGCTTTTTTTTATTTGGCTGGTTTGTTTGTTCTGTTTCAGCAGCTTCTGTTTGCTTTCTGTTGTTGTTGTTGCTGCTGCTGCTTTCCCAAAGGAAATCAATCTCAATCGACGATTAGTCAGTTTTTCGAATCAAAGGATTTTTTTTGGTGTCGATCGAAACATTGGTGGTGTCGAAATTGTGGTGATTAGATTCTCCCTCACACTGGATGGTTCTAATTCGATGTTGTCTGGTTGAGTCTGGAAAAAAAATCCGCCATAAAGCTAACTTATTGATTAGCATTCGATGAAATATCGAAAAAACAAAGAACTCTGAGTTTATCTTAAAGATTTAGAAGAAAAATAGTTTTTTTTTAGCTGCAAGCTCTGCCAAACTGTGTGTCTGTCTGTCGTTTGAAAGTTTCTGATGTTCACTCAAACACTGGTGATAAATGAATTCCACAACTAACCAGAGAAAATGTTCGGAAAACTAAAAAAGTATTCGATTTAATGGTTTTTTCTTTTCTGAATCAATCTATTTTCTTTTAGTTTTTTTGCCTCGGATACGACAGCTAGGTTGGTTGAACCAAACGAAAATGATATCAGCTCGTCAAGGCTGTTCACCAATTTCTGTTCCTATCAATCGTACAATGGCGGCGCATCGATGGCAAGAAAACAATACAGAAATGGTGGCTATCAAGATGGTCACCCGAATGATGGCCAAAATGGTGGTGGTTCGAATCCGATGTCAAACCAACACAGCAGTTATGAAATAATTGGCGATCCAAATCTGAATCAGAGTTTGGTAAATAATCAGAGTGGTGGTGGGAAAACATCGTTGGTGATGGGTGCATTCCTGTTGATAAATGCCGCTCTCGGAGCCGGTCTTCTCAATTATCCGGTGGCGTATGATCGGCTTGGTGGAATCTTCTACGCAACAATTATTCAATTTTTCGCAGCAGCTTTGATGATCAGTACTATTTTGGCTTTGGTTTATTGTTCACATATCACCAACCAAAGCTCATATCATGGTGTCATGAAAGTGATGTGTGGAAAGATTATCATGCAACTCTCGGCCGTCTCCATAGCGATCACCTGTTTTGGAATTTGTGTCACATTTATCATCATTATTGGTGATCAATTTGATCGAATATTTGCCACCTATGTTGGTTCAGATTTCTGTAGTAGATGGTGGGCAAATCGATATTTTACCATGTCGGCTACAGCCATCATTGTCTCTTGGCCAATGTGCTACTTTCGTAGGCTGGATTTTTTACGACATGTCAACGTTCTCGGTGTCATGGCATCGTTCTATATAATTTTTTTAAACATTTATACCTATTTCACTCATCAACGTGATAATCCCAATGATATTCCCATCATTCGAACCTCACCAGAATCGGCTTTCGAATTTATCGCTGCTCTTCCGGTTGTGTTTTTTGCCTATCAAACCCATGAGATTGTTATTCCTGTTTATGAATCGATGTCCATCAAACATATTAAAGTTTTCTCTAAATCAGTCATGATTGCTATGTCAGCATTGTTGGTGTTGTATTGTTTGGCCGGTTCGTTTGGATATTTAACATTTGGCTCCAAGGTGGCTCCCGACATCATGCTAATGTTCAATGCTAAAGATCCGATAATTTTGGCCGGTATTGTTGCATTAATAGTGAAAATGGTGACCACCTATCCGCCGGTGTTGTTTTGTGGTCGTGACACGATTGTTCGTTTGATTTTGAGTCGCCTCAATGGAACCCAACAACAACAACAACAATACGAATGTTTGAACGAAAACGACAGCCATCTGAACAGTTTATCCTCTTTGGAAAAATATGTCAACATTATTGTCACGACTTTTTGGAACATTGTTGTTCTGTTTTTGGCTTTGGTGATACCGAACATAACTATTGCCATTGGATTTCTTGGTTCACTGGCTTCGTGTAATGTTTTCATCTTTCCTGGTTTGGCTTTGTTGGCTTTGGTCAGACGGTTCGCTCGACTCCAAACTAACAACCAAAACAGCATTATTGGTTCGTCCAGCGCTATCAACAACTACAACAACAATAATCAAAATTTTCATCACGACCTCACCCAACATCGAACATCGAATGAACAAATGGAACAAACCAACAACAATAGCAACAACCAAAACAGCGACTACCAAAATCGTGTTTCTAATGAGAAATGGCTGAGCTTGAATCGTCGTTCGATACAACGTTTGCTTCAAGCCTACAGCCTGTTCATCATTGGCATGGGCTTGGTGATGTTTGTTATCATCCTGATACAGGTCTATCACGATTTTCAACTACCACAGAAACCTCATGGTGTTGTTTGTGATGCACCGACATTCTCACAACAACACCCTGTCCATTCATGATGACCGGGAATGACCTCAAAAATTTGGAACAAGAAAAAAAACCCCTGAAAGAAAAAAATAATCTCCATTTCCTAGGATTGAAAATTTAGTTCAAATTTATTTTAATTGATGATCGATGTATTTTATTTTTTATTTTTTTTAAATCGATTTTTTTTTGTACATAAATGATTAATCGAACATATCGAACTGGTGCTCGAATCGATATTGTTCGGCATCGTTGTTGTATCATTTTGTTGTTTTTAATCTTTTATTTGAATCGAATCATATTAAAAAAAAACGAAGATAAATGAAACTCTTAATTTCGAAGCTCTGGATCTTCCTCTTGATCCATCTCTTGGTGAGCGGAACATTGGCCTTTCCATTCTTGATTCCGGTGAGAAATGGTCTTGTTCACGAGAACCGACGATCGGTGGTCAAAGAGAATTCATTCTGTCAGGAGATGATTGTTTCCTCTGTTTCGAAGACAAATCGAGTGCTGGATGCTTGGTCGGTGAACAATTTGTTGTATTTGAAATTTGCTGAGCTGGAGAATCAAACCATCATCAATCAAATGAAGATTGCAATTTTTGATTTTGCCTCATCCAAACCAATGGGCTTTGTTCAATCGGTACCGAAAACTTTGACCTCGATGAATGAAATCAAAGGTTAGTTGTCGGTGTGACATTTGATGACATTTATTCCGCTGTTTCACTCATTGAACCCTTTGATAGACGTGCTAGACACTTTTTTGATCCCATCATTGAATGATCCGAATCAACGAAAATCTCCGTCGATAGTTTACTTTGACACAAAAACCGTGTTGCGTAATCAATGTCAGATCAATTGGCTTTACGATCCTCCTGGTAGTCAGTTCTGTCGATCGCATCCGTTGGTGAACGATCTGAATCGAGTGGTGGCCATCATCGATCAAACACCACTATCAAATCATAATCGTCCCGAATTGAGCTTACATCGTTTGTCGATGATACGAAATGAATTCTTCTCCAACACTCCAACAAAACCCATCAAAGTGATCAGAGATGACACCAAACGCGATACGCTGACCCAATATATTAGCAGCAGTTTGCTAAGCTTGCAAGTTGATTTTCACCAACGCCCATCAACAATACAGCCACCGGTGGATCAAAACGTTCGATTCCTGTTCTCTAACAATCTTGGATTGTTCATCTCGTGGCTACCGTCGAAAGTTTCCGAAAGTTTGGAGTTATTGTCGGATGCCGAACTTGAGCTGGACAATTGTGCCATTCTGTTGCCGATAAAAATCAAACCATATTTGAGGGTGTGCAGTCAACGCTATCCGTTGCTTAGTTTTGTTGAATTCAACAGCACCTTGTTTGTGATCACCACCAACAATCGAATGATTCGATTGGAACATGAATTCGTCAAACGAGAGTTTCGCATCAACAACGTTCTCGACATCAACATTGACCAGCTCCAGCCAGTCAACATTTTCCAATCGTTTTTCCATTGTAATGTTAAGGAAAATGTGGCTCGAACAAACAAGTTGACTCACGATTTTTGATAATGTTTTTTTTTGTTTCCAAATAAAACAAAGTTTTTAGAACTGACACGAATGACGTGGTATTTTCATTGAAGCACCGTTCGAGTACCGGTTCATAGGATATGGGTTTCCAGTCTCATCAAATTGATCGATGGTGATATCGAAATCACCATCATCAACTTCGAAAATCGATTTCATCTCCAGTGAAGGCGGAAGAAAAGGGTCCTGCATACAGAGGACACCATAAACAATGGCCACTATGATTGATATCATCAATACGGCGTAGGTCAACAGATTGGCGATCACCTCCATGATGATGGCCGGTACGGCAACCAACAGAACACACTGTACACAAATCGAGATGATCATCAAGAAACGAACATCACACAGCACCGAATTGATCATCATTAGATTGTTGACAATGGCCCATCCATAAATCCAATTGGTTGAAAGACCAAAAAAACTGGTCGGATGAGGTTGGAACATGAATATATCGAGAAGATAAACCCCGAGGCTGATCAAAAGCCAACCGATCAGAAAACACTTGAACAGGGTTCGGTGAGATTTAGACTTGGATGATGTTGACAATGGTGATGGAGATAAACTGATTTCGCGACCACTCAACTTTCGACACCAATCGACCAGTGACCAAAACGCAATGAACGTTTTTTTACGAGGTTTTTGTGAAGATTTTTGCCGTACCGGTGTTGAATTGATTGTTGGATTCCTCAGATCCATCAACTCCATGTTGTTGAGAGACGATGGAGAGATGAAAAATGGAGTTGAATGAGATTCTCCAGCCACAACAGCCAACAACAACTTTCAAAGCATTCGATGGAACAATTGACAACATTGATGGTGGAATTCTTTTTGGAACCGAACAAAAAAACTTAATCAAAATCCAAAAGTCATTCGACACTGA
Source organism: Octodonta nipae (assembly GCA_034190945.1). Classification (NCBI taxonomy): domain Eukaryota; kingdom Metazoa; phylum Arthropoda; class Insecta; order Coleoptera; family Chrysomelidae; genus Octodonta; species Octodonta nipae. The sequence goes on along the minus strand of JAVLUE010000317.1, from coordinate 85,676 downwards.
CTTCTAATGGAACTTTTTAGTTTTAGAATGAATCAAAAAAAAAAAAAAAACGGCGTTGGTTTGAAACTCTACACTTCTTCGATTCAAAAACTGAGAGAGAGAAATCTAATTTGTGAATTGATTATTTTCTCTCTAAAAAAAGAAAACGATTCAGCCCAAACGAACTCGATAGAACACTTTCAATCAATGAGAGATTGTTCGGCTGGTTGTTTTGGCTCTTATTATTATCCATGATTCTTTGAAAGCAGAGAGGATCTCGTTTGTTCTTCTATATATGAAAAGCCAACCTAACAAATAAAGAAACAGACTGCCACTCGCTAAACTCTAGGCAACTCTAGCAGAAAACGAACCCGACCAGAGGTTCTATTCAGAAAGACAAAAAAAAAAACTCTTGGAAAAAAAACCAACAAACAAACAAACGTCAAATTCGACACCATTTAAACAAACAAAACCGTTGACGAGACAAACAACACCGACAGAACCCGTTTTTCATTTTCGGGTTCATTTTGAGAGTTTTAGCAAACAACCCGAAGTTTTCTTCTCGGACGATTCTTGATTCGATTTGGCATCCTTCTTGTTTGTTTGTTTTTTTTTTAAATTCTGTAACCAAAAAAAAAATTTACGTTCTGTTCATAGCCATTCTATAGTGTTGCTTTATTCAATGAATTCGAAGCGAAAACAATCGAATCCCAGCCAAAGTTCAATTCCTTGGTCAAAACTCAACAACAAGTGTCCCGCGATGCAAGTCTCACTTTGATTCTTGACCGAAATGGCTTTTTGGTTCACGTTTCAAATGATTCAAACATGATCAATCAGTCACTTTGCTCGATGGGGTGTTACAAAGAATCCGAGCTTCAACTTTGGACACACAATTGGCTTCACAGAAATCAAAGAATCGTGCTTTCCCAAAACTGAAGGCAAGCAAACAAACATTGATCGAAAAAAAAGTTGTCACTTTTTTGTGAAATAATAATAATAGAACTGAAATATCGGTTCTATTTATTTTTTTTTTTATAGCTCATATTCCACATACCAAACAAACAAACGAGTAGATCCTATTATCCCAGAATCTTTTAGTTTCCTTCAAATTTTTTATTTATTTTATTATTTGCAAAACGATGATGATGACGTTCTCAGTGTGTTTGGGTTATTTTCGACAAATCAATCTTTATTTACATTGAAAGCAATATGAAGAAGAAAAACGTAATGCATCGAACACGAATACAACAGGCACCCTATAGAAGAAGAAAAAACTATTAAAAATAAAAATTATAAAATTCTATTATGCAAATAAATTTTTTTTTCGTTTTTTTTTCTGCTCTGGTTTCGAGATTGAAAAATCAAGAATCTGGTATCTCTTCTTGGTTCTTGGCTACATAGAATTTGGCTGTGATTTTGATTTTTTTGTTTTGTTTTGTTTTTATAGATATCGTTTATTAAAAATATTCCGTTGCTGCTTTGGTGTTCCATTCATAAATTCATAATTCTGGCTCGCGTTTACTTTTCTTTTTTTTTTTTAGTAGTCTGATTGTTGTTTACTCTTTTTTGGTGAGAGCTGAAAAGTGAGTGATATGAAAAGTCAATCTTTGTTTTTCGTGAGGGGGCAAACAACAAATCAGGACAAGACAAACAAACCAAAAGATATGAAACAACCAACAACAGAAGAAGAAGAACAAAAGACAAAGACATTCCATTCAGAATCGATTTTTTCGTCGTCGTCATCATCGATTATATGATGATCATAAATTTTTCATGAAATTCTTCTGAAGTTCCATATTTTTTTTCTATTATTGTTTTCTGTTGATTAAACAGAAAAAAATTTCAATCATCAATTTGTGGTTGGAGATCGAACAACAACAAAAAGATTGTTGTATCGAAGAAGTTCTTCTGAACGGAACAAAATAAATAAACATCCAAACCAAGTAAATCTTTTAATAATTTTTTTTTAAATTAAAACTTTGAATCGCAGTTTTCCATCATCGTTTGACAAATATTTTTTATGAATCTCATTTGGTATTAAGTTTTTCGTGTTTTTTTTGTGTGTGTTTCAAAAGAAACTACTCAAACAAAATCGTTTAATGTGCAAATGAAGCAAATTCAATGATTTGAAATCATACAATGTAACAAGGGAAAGGGAATTCTGTGTTTTCTAGAAAACCAACAAACAACAACTATTTTAATGATAATTGCAATGAATGGTTGAATTTACATTTAAAACTTTATTTGAATTTTATGTAAATTTTACACTTCTCATCGAACAAAAAAAAAATTCTCTTAATAAAGCAAATAAATGTTTAGTTTTCAAAATAATTTTTTTACAAAAAAGTTCCAATATCGACTAACAACATAAAACCATTTATCTTGGGAATTTAAAATTCAAAAAACAACATTAAATTAATGCTGCTTGTGAAACATTTTTTGGAAACACAAAATTCATCAACGGCAAAGAAAATTCGATTTTCAACAACTAATATTCTAGAATTTCTCGTTTTTTATTGATGTGTTGTTATCGAAACCTATCATCAAAATTATTTGAATAAAACCAATTTTCTTCTTTAAAAAACTAACAGTATGACGAACTGAGCTGAGATGTTGTTCGATTTGATGGAGAAAAAAAAATAAGCATAAAGAAAACTTTGCAAATTACCCGAATTCACGATTCGAATCAATCGCCGAATCGAACCGTTGTTAATCATAAATGTTATCAGAATTGTTATGCTACTGTTGTTTTTGGTTTGCAGGAAAATTTTCATTCGAATCATTGAACTGAAATGCTAACTTTAAAATTAGCTTTGGCATTTAATTGAATTGATTTGAAAGAACTTTTTTTTATACACTTTAAATACACTTCCTATTTGATTTATGTTCATGATTTTGGTTGTTGATGTTTTTGGTTGTTTGTTTTAAATTTTTGTTTCAGTTTTTTACCAACACTTTGTTTTCAAATGTTTATTAGAAGAATATTTCTTCGAAAGAATACTTTCCCAACAACACTATCATTGGCTTTGAAAGATTGCATTGGTTTGCTAGCAAGGTTACAAATATTATTGTTGCTATGGTTGAACAATAATGTCGAGCGTGATGCATCTCGGGTTGCAGTGGCAACCATCATCACTAACAATACCACAATAATACCATTTGATGATACCATCGATACAATTATTGATCAATCTGATGGGAATGTTACGGGCAAACAGACCACTATAAAAAGCTTGCTTTATTTAGATCCCGTTTTGATTGTGATCAGTATCGTTGTTTGCTTTTTTATGATTATTTTTATAGTTGGTGAGTTGGCCATTCCAACTGGTAATGAATTTTTTTTTTCTCTCAATTATTCTTGAAGTAGCGATCTTAGAGACACATAAAAACCGCAACAATCAATCGATGGTGAATAATGATGATCCACAACAAACAAAACAATCACAACAACCGCCACCACCAATACCAAGATCGTTGGATTTTTTGTTGAAACAAGATCTAAACGAAACAATGATTCAAAAACTTGGAGAAAAAACATCGAGGAAAATAAGTGAAAAGAAAAATGTTTTATCGAATAGAATGGAAAAGAATAATAAATTATTTAACGACCTAAATCAAAAATTGAAATCGAAAATAAGCTTTTCAAGGAATGCAAAAACTGCAGGTTCGAACAAACCCTTTCTCGTTGTGTGATTGTTTTCAAATTTATTTTTTTTTCTTTTCTTTTCTTGATAAGAAACTTGCAAAACAGATTTCACCACAATCGAACAATTGTTCAAAGATATCAATCAAAAAATAGGAGCAAAAGATGAAAAAAATGCATGAAAAAAACTGGAGAAATTTTTGAAACCAAAAAATCGAACAATCTTGAACACCGAATTACGAAAAATAAAAACTTTATTCAAAAACTCTTGATCCTATAACAGTTTTTTGTTCAGAGCCTGACTTCTTTCAGTTGCAGGTCCCTTGTTTGGACAAATTGTTCTGAATTTTTGCAAAAAAGCTGATAGAAAGAAAAAAAAATGAATTATGATTGTTTCGAAAGAAAGCTTTCAGCGCCAAATCTTTCGAATTCAAGGAATTTACAGGACTTTATGATTATTAGAAAAGAAATCCCTGAAAAAAAACTGACTGCTCGTCAATTTTTCTACAAAGCCAGCTTTTAAGACATTGACATCGTTTTTTTTTGTGTTTAATTACAGCGGGTTTTTGCTTTCAACGCAAGTACCAAATCTAAAGGCGAGATTGTTTGAGAAGTCTTGAATCGTGAAATCGAAAGTTTCCTTTGGTATGGGGAAATTTCGAGATTTTGCTGTTCGTATCGTTTTTTTTGCTTTGAAAACTTTTCGAAACAAAAATTCTTGATTGACGACGCCTTACGAAGAATGAAGGGAGGTTTGATTGTTTGACTAAATTTGGCAACATACTAAACTATTCGTCGAGAACAAAGAAAAAGTGACATTCAAGCCAATTTTTTTTCGCCTTACTTTTTCCACTTCAAGAATATTTCCCCATTACATTGCAGTTTTCTATTCGACAGTAAAAAAAATTGAAATTTTAAAATTCAGAAAATTTCAAAACAGAATATACAGAATAGAAAATGAACACCAATCCGGACCAGATTCTATCGAAAACAATTCGTGATCGGCGTGAAGAGCAAGAAAAATTTCTGTTCCAATGTGACAAATGTTATGGAAGATTTTCAACTCGTAAAGAGCTGTCCAATCATACGGAACGTAAACTGTTCAAATGCCAATTCAAGGATTGTAAACAAAAATTTACCCACAAATTCGAATTGGTGACACATCAAAAAATTTGTCCCGGCCGTGTGTTGAACGGAAATTTTGATAATTATAAAATTTATCAATTGATGTAAGTTGTTCCGTATTTCGGAAATTGATTTTTTTTTTTTGCTTTCTATTTAATTTTCTTTTCTTCATATAGTTGAGAAAAATGATAATATATAAATAATAATTTCAATTTTCTCAAATAATCTTCTTTTTTCCTTTGTTGAACACACACACACACACCTTATTGATACGAAAAACAACAACAGTGACATTCGACATAGTTTCAAGCCACGTCGTGAATTCGATCTCGATCTTTGGGTCAAATATCCGTATTGGTTTTGAATCGGAAATAATCGGGAATAATAAAAAAAAAACGTCATCTTCATGAACGTAATCTTGTTGCTGCTTCTTTTTTTTTAAACCTGTTTCAATAAAAACTTTTTGAAAAAAAAATCAATGAAAAAATGTTTTTATCAATTTTCTCGATTCAAAACTAACTTGAGAAAAAAAAATGAAATTTTAACCGTTTTCACTTTCAACAACAGCTTGATTAATAGATTTTTTTTTAAAATCAAGGAACGAGTAATAAGTTTTTCGTGAAAATTTTTCCTATTTGAAATCTTGTTTATGGTTTTCTCTATTTTGACTTGTTGAAACATTTTTTTCCATTCAGTGAACAAAAAAAAATTGAATTTCATTCTAAATTTTGAAGCAACAATAATTGTTTCCAATTAATAGAAAAATAAACACCAATATTTTTCTTTCCTAATAAATTAATGAATTCGTCAAATAAATGGGAAAAAAAACAACAAAAAAATAAATGAATAGACGCGTGTTTTTTTCATTGATAAATGCTTGAACATTTGTTGCAATCGCAAAATCAAAGTTGTTGTTAGTTTTTCAACAATAATAAATAATTGAGTAGACATTGAATTTTTTTTTCTGCTTGCTGTAGATTCCGAGATGATAAACTGTGTTAGTTTACATGTACTAAAAATTTCAACCAAATAAAATTGAAATCCATTCTTTGTTGACAAAAAAAAACAACAACAACTCTTTTAAACTATTTGAAAATTATTATTCGATTTTTCTTTATAAAGATTTTCATTTTATAGATTGGAATTTTTTTCAATCTAAAAAAGCAACAACAAATCTGTTGCCTTGTTTGAAGCAAATCAATCAATCTCTAAAAAGAGATTGGCATCCTTGGCAAGAAATCAAAAAAATAAAAATAACGAGAAACAAAAATCTAAATGTAAAGGTTGACTCTAATCGATACCACCGATTATTAAAAGAAAAACATTTGTTTCTGTATTTTGTTTTTTTCATTTGTTTGGTTTTTGTTTTGTTTTGTTTTTTTTCCGCTCAAAAGGAGAAAAGAGAGATAGAGAGGTGTCTTCTTCAGATTGTTCTCTGTTTGGCATCGAAGTTTGTTCCATCCTAATTTAATAAATTTTTTGTTTTTTTTTTTGTTTTGCTTCAACGATGGTGACGATGGTATTGTTTTGTTGTTGTTTTTGTTCTTGGTAGTGTTGATGCTGATAGTTGTAGCCAAAAAAAAACAACAAATGAAAATTGGTATTTTTCATGTTACAAAAAGATTGAGAAAAACACTTGCCATTTTTGAAATCGATCCCAAATCAAACGTTCATCGCTTCATTTCGATGCTAGTCTTTAATCATAATAATCGTCAAGCGTTTTATCACGTATCCTAATATTCTAGTTTTTAGTTTTATCAAGTTTACGAGTGATATACTGTTTACAACATTCATCCACTGTCTCATAGAGCTATCAAAAATCAATTGGCTTAATCTTTTATCGAAATCATTGAAAATTATAAAATTTACTCGTGCATTGAAAGTTTACTTGTTCAACTATCAATCTTAATAGCAATTTCGACTACGTTTTCAGGTTTTTTTTCTCTCTCTCTTTAATTTCATAATTTTTTTTCAATTTTATTTTAATTCTTCTAGATTTTATCTCATCAAAAAACCAAGATTTCATTTTTCAACAAAAATGTTTGTTTTTTTCATCAACTAAATGTTTGTGCACAATCATTGATATTTTTGCTGGTTTTTTTTAAAACAATCTCTCTGCCTGAAATCTAAGTCAAAAATTTTTGTTTGTTTCAAGTTTAAAATGGTGAAATGTTATGTCTTCCATTAACCTATCGCCCTAAATTATTCATCATTTTGATGATTATTTTTCAAAATTTAATTCTAAAATAATAATAATGCAGTCGCCCAAATCTCTTTATGAAACGTGTTTGGATGTGTTCTGTGAACACATTCACAATTGGAGCCAACCGCTCGAATCTCTTGGTCAAAGTAGTAGTTCATTATCGAATCCTGCTCTGTCAAGATTAGTCAACATCGAGAATCGGCCTCAAGTCATTTATTCATTGAATGAATCTCAATTACGACCGACCAGTGATCAATGGATGCTCGCCTCTCGACCATCATCAACGGATAATTTGGCTACCAACAATAACCACCATTATGATGATAAGCTTGGTTTGTTTAAAAAATCTTGTCACAATTTGATGAGCACATTTTTTGGGAAAAAATCTCAATCAGAATCTGATGTCGAGAATAATTGTGATAGTATCAATCATTTGGCATCATCTACATCATCCAACCATCATCTGTTTTTCAGAGTTTCATCTAATGTTTGCGAAGACATCATCCGCCGACTTCAAAACAATTTTCGAATCAACGATCGAGCACTGTCATTTCCTTTATTTGATGGGGAAATCAATCGGATCGTTTCGTTTCAAGTTGACGATGCCTCGCGTATAACCTCGACTGGATTAAAAGTGTTCAAAAAACACAAGATCACCAAGTTGAAAGTATCGAATTTGTCTAATTGCAGTCTCACGGAGCTTGTCAATAATCTTTCCTCATGGACTATCTCCAATCTTGAGTATTTGAGCATACCCTGGAGTTCGTTATCGAGATACAATAAAATTTGCATCATGCTTAGTGTTACCCGTTTCTCCAATCTAGTTCATTTAAATATTTCTAACACAACTTTCAATGATCAATGTTTAGATATTTTGACCGATCATTTAACTAGTTTGAAATCACTTGATCTTTCGTCTACTCGAATCACTCAATTAAGGCCCTTGATCAAGCTTCCTCATCTCACTCATTTAATACTCCATAACATCTCGTTGTCTTGCAAAGATGAATCTACGTATGGAGATTTAATTGGTTTAAAGTATTTGGATATCTCCGATGATCGTTACCCCACTGAAAACTATATGAAAAAAGATAAAATCAGAAAATTTTTTGATTGTTTCGCTCGGCTTCCCAATTTGGTTGAACTCGATCTCTCAGGAAGAAAAGTTAAGGCACTCGATGTTTTTTCTCTGGTCAAACGGAAAACTCAAGAATCTAGACGTGGTGATTCGAAATTTCAGCCTCTTCGATTTATCGGCTTGATAATGACGGATTTCTCCTTCAATGAAATGATAGATTTGAATTTTAGAACAATGAATAAACTTACAATGTCAGGTAGATGTTAAAAATTTTCCATTCAGCACTGATTAAAATTATTTTCATCATTTTCATTTTTTTTTTTCTTCAAGGAAATGGAAAATTGCCTCACATAATTGAGGCTCTTCGTCGTTATAAAAATCGAAGAAAATTTGTTCATCGAGCTTTGTTTCATCTTTTTCATTATACTTTATTGGGTAATGCTGATGAAGTCTCGGCACCATCTCAAGAGGAAATCGATTTGTTTTTTAATAACCAATACTTTGATGATGATGAAAATTACGATTACGATGATACTACCGATAGTAAAGAAATCATTTATCAAGTGAAAATTTTACAACCAAACGAACTCAATTGTTATCGTGCTAGACTCATAGATTTGGTTGTCGACATCATGGAGATCAATATCAAAGCTCAAGAAGTAATTTTCATTGCTACTGGTACATTATACAATTTGACAAAGAATAAGACAAATTTACATCCACATTTGTTGCGTCGAGTGGTCGATATCTGTCTTGATACAATGTCTTACCATCCTAGTGATTATCAAATTATGAAAAATTCATTATTGACCTTGTGTTCGGATAAAATCTTGCAGGATGTCACTTTTGATCGGTACACTTGTATCCGTTTAGTTCTTGATTCTTTGTTTACGTTTCATGAGATCACTGTCAATCGCTTGGCATTGGGAATTTGTGCTGTGCTGGCCGCCAAAATTCCCACTGTTGATAATGAATTGCTTGGATCTCAAACTATTTATCTGAAACGATTGTTGGATTTGGTCGAAGAGAATTATGCTCTGCCTTCTGAAAGTAGTGAGGTCATTCTGAAACTTTCATTGTCGGCTTTGTGGAATTTTACTGATGAAGCTCCGAAAACTTGTGAGACTTTTATCAAACATAATGGACTTCAAATTTACATTGATACTCTAGTGGTACGTTTCACTTGAGATTTTAAACAGAACAAGCTGTTTATTTTTTAAAAATTTAGCTTTTTGAAGAAAAAGGAAACATTGAAACTAAAATTCTTGGCCTTCTCAACAATATTGCCGAAGTGTCTCATTTGCGGGGACATCTAATTGAGCCGAGATTGCTTCTTCAATTGAAGTAAACTTTGTTGTTTCAAAATTCTTTTAGACTATTTTGATATTTTTTTTCTGTTATAATAGAAAATTGATTTACTCTGATCAAATAGATGTCAGCTATTTTGCTATAGGAATTTTGGCGCAACTTGCATCAGATCCAAAATTGATTTGGGAAAACATCGATGATTTTGAACTGGAAGAAATTCTTAAACAGATGGTGATTTTAGTAAAACTTTCTTTTTTTTTAAAATTATTTTCTTCTAGTTTGAGCAGATTCAAGTTTGGCCGAATCCTTCTTTTGAAATGGTTGCCTATCGTTCGTTTGTGCCGTTTATTGCTTTGTTGCTTAATGATCGACATTTGTCGATACCATTATGGGCTTTATGGGCAATTCATCATGTTTGCACTAAAAATGGTTCGATTATTTGTTTTTTTAAACTAATAATTTTAAGCTAATAATTTTCTCTTTCTTAACAGCAAGTAAATATTGTCGCATGTTGCATGAGGAACGTTGTGTCCAAACGATTGTACTGATTTTGAATCAGCGAATGCAACAGCAGTACGGAATTTATTGTGCAAAACAACGACAACGTTTATCAGTTCGTTTGGTCAACTTGACAGTTGTTTCAGATGATAAAACCGAAATACTTTCTAAAGTTACCACAGAATGGAATTGTAATTTGATCAATGATTGGAATCTAGCTGAAGAAGAAATCGCTGGAACCGATTCAACAATAAAGCGAGATTGCCTAAATCATTGTGATTCAACCAAAAAAAATGATTCAATGGGAAAACTTTCCAATGACGGTTGTGATTGTATGTTGAAACACTATTTGGATAGTGATCCTTTTATTCGTTTGCCTGCGACTATTTTAAAAGCGTTTCAATGTTTCTCACCGATACCGTTGAGGCTCGATTGTTGAATCAAATCTATTTATTTTCAAATATTTAATGGCAAGTGTTTTTTTTTTTATTCTGTTCAATAGTGTTTTTTTTCATTATTATTTTATTATTATTTTGTTAGAAATTTGAAAAAGAGATCTCCCTGTTTTTTTTTCAAATCTAGTATCAGCAATATTATGTTTGTGTTATATCTATGTTTTTCTATTATTTCCAATTACAATTCTCAAAGTTTTAAAATTTCAGAAAAATAATAAAATTTTAAACAAGAAACAAAACCAAAAAAAAAAAATTTCTTTACCTTGGAAAACAGAAATTTGAAAATGAATCTCCGATAAGATGTTTTGATTTTACGAAATGCAAAAAACACTCTTGTTATGATGATTGTCGGTTCTCTGGCCGTATAATTGATTGAGAAAAACATGGAGCGATTAAGTTCGAGTTCATATTTATTTGTTGCTCAATACTGTGCCCTCAGTGTGTGTGATTCAATGTTTCTGATAAAATTGATATCACTGAACAAGTTGGCGTATCAAAAACCAAAAAATAGAAAACGAACAAGCCAAACCAAACGTGATAAGATTGTTTATTTCAGAAAACGAAGCTGATAGTTTTGTTTCTCACATAACCGACTGAAAAAAAAAATTTTCTCATACGTCTTGGTTCTTTTACATTTTTTTTTTAAAATTTACATTTTCTATTTAAAATATTTTAAAATTTCAAAATGATGATAAATCGTCGAAATGATCTTCTGTTTGGACGTTGCCTTCATTTGATCGTTCATCTATTTGTAGTCGGAATTTTTTTTCGTTTATTCATGGAATCAATCTTCAATTACTTTCAACAAGATAAAGTTATAAGAAACCTGATCATTTCGAGAAATCAATCAACACCAACTTGTTATGACTGGTCGATTGTTCTCGAAGAGTTCCTCGATGAAAGTTAGTGTTGAAAATTGATTATATTATTATATTTTTGAATTATTTATCAATTATTTTTTATAAATTCAGAAAATGAATTGGGCAAACAATTGATATTTTATCTGATCTACTGTATGATTACATTCATTTCAATGATGTTGGTTTTGAGCTCCAATTGGATATTGACATATCTGTATACGCTGTTTATGATGGCCATTCTTGGCTTGAATCTTTACTATCCGATTTTGATTCCTTACATTTCCTCGGCTCTCATTCTCATTAGCTCGGTGATGAGTTTGGTTTGTTTAATTTTTAAAGCACGTTTGACCAATCAACGAGTAGTCAGTAAAAAGCGTCAAACATTTGCAAGAAACACGGTGAATCGAGTTTCGACGAACCAACGCTCCAACGAGAACACCATCCAACAATATGAAAGAGAATCGATTTTTGAGAGTTTGTGAAAAAAATAGATTCGTAGATTTTATTGTTTGTTTTTTTATTTTGAAGGGAAAAAATTGTGATTAAAATTTTTTTTATTAATTAGAAACATTAAAATGTTTTCCATGTTATTCGAGTCAATTGATTGTCGAAGCATATTTTGGGAGGACTGTGGTTAAGGAACGAGCAGATACTATCACTTTCAATAGTTTAAGAGCTTGTTGCCCACCATCGACTAAACAAACAACAATGAAACTATCTAAATTAGACGTAACAGTGATCAAGTGACCAGAAAAATACAACCGATATCCTGTTGTAGGACTTTCATGTCCTCGAATCATAAAAGATATTGAATTAGATTGCATGAAATTGAAGAAAGTTGTTGAATTGAATTCTTGGCGGCGAATATTTTTATTGCTTGATGATTTGTCCGTTTCAACTGGTATGTTTGAGATAATCTAAAACAGTAGGTTTCAATAATTGATGATTAGAAAATTTTTTTTCGAAAAATTACTTCGTTAGCTAAAGGGCTTTCTTTTTGAACATTACTTATAATCTCTGGTATGCTTGTGAATTTTGATAATTTGGTGGCAGTTCTGGGAATACCCGAATGAAGGCAAATAATTGATTCATCAATCAGTATAGCAAATGGTAATCGATTAAGAGCGTCAAAGAAATATTTGTAAATTATGCTGCCAACTTTATCACCATATTTTTCAAGGCACTCTTTTTGTAAATATTTATCGTTTTCAGTTGATTCATTAAAACCACGCAACAAGAATACTTTATTCGGTGAAAATATTTTCAATGCAAACAGATAACACAATACTTCAACGTTGTTTTTGTTTGGTCCAATGTAGTTTCCAAGAAAAACCAAATTAGTGATCATCACCGGAACACTTTGCCAAAAATTCTTTTCCATTGTCATCAAAGAATTAAGCTTCCCACAAATATCACCAATGACAATCACTGGAGAATTTATTTTCATGAACCTTTCTTCGCAAACAAAAATTTGTTGAGCCAAGTCGCACAATAAAGATATTCCGCTTAGAACCTTAGCTTCTCTGTCTTCTGGTGCTGTCATAAGGCCTTCGTTCCTCAAGAAAGATGTACGAACCATTTCCACAAAGTTATGACAGATTGAATTCAACCCAAACACTAATTCTATTGAGTAACGAACTGGGGATATTTTTTCCTCTTTATTCGAAAAAGCTGATGATGTGAAAAGAAATTTAAAAATGATATAATGATTTTATTATTCTTACTGGCTGAATATAATCTCATTGGCTTGACACATCGACCCATGGTATCGAAATAGACACAGTGCACTCCGTACTCATAGTTTTGGGCTTTACATCCATTGCAAATACCACGATCTTTGGTCTTGACAATCGAAGGTTTAGGGGTTTTTTTCATTTTTAGTGCATTCAAATTTTCTTCTGTCCTCATTCGGCTAGCTTGGTTGATTTGTTGAATTATTGATTTAGGTGAACGGCATAATTTTTCAGCGTTTAATATCGATTTGTTATCAAATATTTTTTCAAATTCGTCAAAATTCATTTTTTGATTACTGTCCAACAGTTTTCTGCTTAAATCAGTAATCAAGTTTTTAAGTCTGTAGGCGTCCATGTTCGGATTCAAATCGGTGATGATTGCGCCAAAATCACTTTGACTCAACTCGTTGCTTTTTGAAAAATCATAATATCTTTGTTGAAAAAAACAATAGAGAATTTAAAAAACTCAAAATTCAATTTTGTACCGGAATAACATTTGAATACGACATTCACTGTTGAATTCAGCATTCGGTTCCATGCACACCAGGCCAATCAAGAATTCATGAAAATCGATAAAGTTGTTTCGTTTTGAAGAGATTGCATTGAATAACCAAGGGAACTTGCTATCAGTCCTCAAATAACCGTGCCGAATCATGAATGTTTTGAACGATTCTAAACACATGTTCACCGAGGGATAACAATGCTCCATAAATTCATCGTAAACAGAAATCAATACATCATTTGTGACTTTGTGCCTCACCAAACAAACCCCTTCTGGTGTTTGAGCGTAATCGGAAGTCAAGTATTTCGAGGCTTCTTCCAATGTCATCTCGTGAATAAATTTAGTAATTGGGCTTACCAGAATACTAGTAAAATCTTTCAACTCCGAGCCCCAAATGAATTCAACTTGATCGGCTAGAATTTCTTTGGCTAAAACCCAAGTGATTGATGAAGTATCTTCACAACATTTGTAGTCTGCTGTTTTTTCGATGTTGACAAAATGAGCATATCGAACGGCAAATCGTTCGCCAGAAAGTTGAATCCGCATAAAGTGCAAGGCACTTATCCCGTATTTAGGTAATTTACCAACTTTTGTCTCAAAATCTTTTTCGTCTTTCTTAGAAATCAACCACTTGACACCTTCACGAGCCGCTTCTTCCCAAGTCTTTCTTTCTGGAACTGTGACAAATGGTAGCCAAATGGTTTTATATTTCTCCATGTTGGTCACAGCCACTTTATCATGAACAGTACAATATAGCAAATAAACTATACAATCGTAGATACGTTTATAATCAAGGAGACCGTCTTCTGGTTCTAAACGTGGTAAATCATCAGGCCGAAAGGGCAACTGACTAGAACCAATACCGATACTTGTTATCGAAGAACTCGAATCGATTCTCGACATTTTTTTTTCACTTGTTTCAAGTATGAAAAAACTAGTAACAACTATTTTCTAAAAAACATCCTGTTTTTAAATAGTATCAATTTTCGAATTTTAGATTGAAGGAAAACTTGTTTGTTCGAAAGTTTTCTCAAAGAACAAACAATATGATATAATATGATTACGAGCGAAAAAAAAATCATTGAAAAATCTCTGTGTAAAACATAAACAGAAAATTTCCTTGGTCATCAAGGGTGAAACAAAGCATAATTAATTAAATCTCATAATATAAATTTAGCTCAATCTCTTATTATTTAATCGATAATTTTGTAATCAAAGAAACAAAAATGAATGAAGCCGAATTGGAAAAAACTCGTAATAATCATCGAATAATTGTAGCTTTTCAATAGGAAACGTGAAAAAAAAGGTTTTCTCAATTATTCGATTTTTCCAACTTTTTTCACGAGAAAAATTTTCGAATCAATAATCATGACTATTATTTATTTATTTTTTTCTTGTCTATAATTAGATCTATTCGAACTTGAGAGCTCTTGAGATTTACTGAAGAATTTTCTCTTTGTCAAAGGTTTTTTTTTTGCCATCCCTCAAAGCCTTCGAATTTGAAGAACAAAAAAATGAATTTTAATTCAAAATGAATCAAGTTATTTTTGATAAACAAACAATACAGTGTCTAACTTTCGGGATATAATGATCATTCGTGAGAATAAGTACCAAGTAATGAGCTGATGCTAAACGATGCCAAAATATTTTTCAAAAAATAGCCCTTTGCTTGAATTGTTTGTTTTTAAAATTGAACTAAAAATAATGTCACGGCACGACAATCACTGTTAACCTCGATATTGTCCCAAAAACAGTGGTAAGAAGATATTTTTTTTCTCTTTTTCTCAAATCTAACCTATTATTCTTTAATAATAATATTTAGAATATATCAATTCAATTGTTTTATTTGTGATTGAATGTTGTTGTTGTTTTTTAGTTCATATTTTTGAAAAAAAAATCCCTGATATTCAGGAGTATTTATTTTCTTTGAACAATCTTAGCTCTTGTTTATTGTGGGATAAAATTTTTGGGAATAGATTTTGAATAATGGATCTCAACTGTTCTTCAACTAACACTTTCTCCCAGTCCCATAGAACAAAAAAATCAGTCGGCCTTAATCTAAATGATTTTTTCAATTTGTTTGTTTCACTTTTCTTTTTTCTCTTTCTCTGTTTGTTTGTTTTTTTTTGTGTTGTCCATGATGAATATAATTCAAGGATTGTTTTCCAATGTTTAGTTTCAATGTTGTTCTTGTTTTTTGTGTGTGTTTGCTAAAAATATCTTAAATGGAAAAAATTTAAATTTTTTTCTTCTTCAATAAAAAAAAAACAAGTTTCCTGATTTTTTTCCACAGAATTTTTGTAGAAAACGAAGAGAAAAGTTTTTTTTCAGTTTTTTTTTAAAGCTAACAAAAACTAAATAAAGAGAACTGGACTTCAATGTTTGTTTTCACTTTCTTTAGAGAAAATCAATGTTATATAAAATATAGCTTCTCTCTGTGTGTGTGTGTCCTAGCCTTGGTGTCTTTTAAAAAGGGATATTCGAACTATTATATCATCACATTTCATCATTCGACTCGCTCCCAACAAGATCTTTTCAAAAAAAAAACTGTGGTTTCATTTTTATTTGATTTCTTTTTTTCCATCACCAAAACCCATTTCGAATATAAAAAATAATGCTTTTTGGTTTAAAAATTTGCTCCTTGTTTTAGTGGTGGTTTTGGTGGTGTCCTGTGAGCTGGTTTCTTGTGCTAAGAAAAAGTTTGCTTCATTGAAGAATGCCAAAATGAAAACCAAATGTAACCAACGAGAATTCGAAGATCTGTTCAATAAATTGATGATTGTTTCGGCTCCAGGACAAAAGTTTCCCGAAACACCGAAAGAGATGAACAATTATTGCAAGTGAGTATTCAATAAAAAAATCAGTAGTTTTTTTTTTTTTTAGAAAAATAAATTAAAATCATTAAAATGTGTTTTTTTTTTGCTAGTCAAACACGTCGATTGGGTCAGAAACTTGAACATTACCGTGAACATTGTCTGAAAGAAACGGCCAAAAATTTGGTGGCTGTCATCGCATACTCGCTTCGATCACAGAACAGACAGATATGCCGAAACAAGAACAGTGTCCGAGTGAAAGGATTGCTAGAGGCTTCGCCATGCATGAACCAAAATCGTAACAAAATTTCCAAATGCTTGGAAGAGGTGGCCATTAATTTTGGAAAAATTCAATTTGTTTCGAACAATAGGAAGATGCCACATCTATGTTGGTAAGGCAATCATTCAAATATATTCAATAATATGCTGGTTATCATCATGTTAATGGTTTTTTCTATGTTTTTCCATTCATTCATTTATTCAATGATTTTAATGATGTGAACAAATTAAATTGAAAACTTTAGCCAATATGGTAGTTTCCTCAAATGTATGCAAACCGTTATGGACAAAGGCAAGTGTGGAGAAAAGTTTCCATTCATTGTTGATCAATTCAATTCGGTGATGGGAAATTTCATGGATCAAACGTGCGGAGATTTCACCAGCGAAACAGATAAATGTGAGAAATTGGGCCCGATACCAAAAGCCAACATCACCTCCAGCAGTCTTCTGTTCAACATGGTAGCCGTATTTGATTCGATCAAAGATCCGTAATAAACAATATAAATTTGAAGATTAAAACCAGGGACACTGAATGAAACACAGACACACACACACGCTTCGAGTTAGTCATTGAGCCATTTTTCCCTGAAGTTTCAAAAAAAAAAGAAGCATATCATATGTAATTAAGCGCACTCATTTCATTATTTATAAATTATTGAAAAAAAAATGATAATTCAAAAATTTTGTTTGTAACAAAATGTTGTTTCTTTTGAGTTTGTAAAAAAAAAACTAACCATTAATAAATTCATTTTTCTAATGCAATATTGATGATCAGCATTACACTAGTGGAGAAATTCAATCAATTAATCAGTAATTTCATCAAAATTTCAACCTTTTAGGAATCATTTTTTTTCCTTCTCCGAAATTGAAACTCTTTTCGAAAATTATCATCGAAGAATATTTCATCAAGATTTATGCTTTCTTGAATACAAGAAATTTCAGTTTTTATATTACCGCAAACAATGTAATCTGATAGTAATACTTTTTTTTCCTTAAAAATTATTGAACAATACACTACAATAAATTATTGCAATTGATAATCGTTTAGGATTGTTTAAGATAAGAAAACGATGATTTCAAAAAATTTCACCTAAACAATTACTTGAAAAATTGTAAATTATTATCGTTTATTCAAAAAGTTTACTTAGTTTACCTTTCAAAGAAAAAATGGAAATTCTGAATTGGATTTCGTTATAGAAACAGAACAAAAAAAAAACATCGTCGCAGTTCCATTCAAATAGGATGTGTGTATATGTGTCATCGTGATTTTGTTATTTTCCTCAAATTTTTTCATCATTACCATTGATACTACCTTCATTTTTTTTATTATTTTTGATTTTGTATCACCTTCAACGGGAAACATCATATGGAAAAATAAAACGATCATAAAATGCTATTTTTTTTGATTGAGTACCTCCACCGTGTTCCAACGTGTTGACAACTGTGTTCCGCTGATCCATCCCATGCCAACAATCAAAAAAATCCAACATGGAACACATATAAATATCACGTACAATATGAAACTATCAAGGCTCGATAAAGGTTTTTTCGTTTTGTTGTTTTTTGTTGTTATTGGTGTTGAATCTTTATTTGTTCGCCATATCAATAATAGAAGTGAAAATCTTTAAAAAATATTTTCAAACCTAACACCATGATATCGATGATGATGAAGTTCTCTACTGTTGTACAATTTTTTCTAATGGCAAAAGTTCTTCTGGTTCTGTTCCATTTGGTCGATGCGGCAACCAACAAAAAACAGGATTTACTTTTGGATGAAAAAGCGTTGATCTGTGATACCAATAGTAGAGAAAAGCTTGATGATACGATGGCCAAATTGATGGCGATCGGAAAGTTTGGTCGAAAGTACCCGGAGAATGATACACAATTGAAATCTTTTTGCGAGTACGTACATCTCCATATACCGAAATTAGATTTGAAAATTGATTTCTCATTTTATTGTCGTTGTACAAATTATTAAGAGAATTTTTTTTTTCTAATCAAACAGTGAAAGTAGAAAACTGTCAACATTCACTGAAAAATTTCGAAACAAGTGTATCACTGGAGATTTGAAATATTTTGCTGGTTTGTTCATCTATTCAACCCGAAATGCGGTCAAACAATTTTGCCATAAAAAAAACAAGCAAATCGAAGAGTTGTACAAGACGGCTGCCTGCTTGAATCGAGATAAGAAAACCATCGATCTTTGTATGAATACTTTGATAGACAACTCGATCGGAATAAAATATGCAGAAGATACTAGAAAAATTCCTTTTCTCTGTTGGTAAGTGATAAATGGAATGATTACTTAAATGTCATGATTTAATCTTGTCTTTAATCTCAATCAAAAACAAACAAACAGTGAATACATCAAATTTAGAGAATGTTTCCGAAAATCCTTTGAAAATATACCAAACTGCCAGTATCTTAGTCAAACAGCCCTAAACTATATGAACACGGTGATGGGAAATGTCATTGATAGCAGTTGCGGCGAATACAATGAAGACACCGATAAATGTCAGAGCCTCGGAGAATCACCAAAAAGAAACCACTGGACAAAGCTGGAAAAAGTTTACTCTACCCGGTGTTCGATATCTTCAACAGTGTCTCAGTTCGGTGAAAAAAAAACAATTTTCCTCTATTCTGAGGAAATTTTTTGAAAAATTCTCATCAATAATCCTCATTGTTAACCTCATGTTGAAAATAAACAGTGTTCAATCATTTGTAATCATTGAAAATTTTATTTTCTTTTCAAAATTCAAAGAAAAATTTCAAAAAATTGGAATAATTTGTTCGAGTTTCGAGAAAATAAACTATCGTTGTCCTTAAATTGCGAAAAAAAAACCCTTAACAAACAAACAAACGTCCATTAATATTTATCTGATGCTCCATTTTTATGTTCATATTGCTGTCATTTGAAAATAGATTCAATTTTTGACAGTTTATTTTGGCCATTTCTATTTTGTATTTTGTTCAGCCAACAACGAGAATGACAATAGAGAACGAACGAACGAAATAAAAAAAATTTTTTTTTTCGAAAACTTTTCACAGAAAATCATTTTTTTTTCAAAAAAATTATCAGAAAAAAAATCTTGTTTAGTGTTTTATGAAACTTGATTAATTTATTTTTAAAACTTATTTCAAAATTGATGTCTATTAAAATAACTTTCAATGAGAATTAATTATATTTTTCCTTCTTCAATGATGAATTTTCCAAGATTATTATTTTTTTTTTTCTAAAAAAAAATCTGACAAGATTGTAAGATGATTTATTTTAATGTATTAAATATATTTCTGTGATTAAAAATTTGATCGATGCTTTTAAAAACCTATGATAAGTGTCGACAGATTTTTCGCTGCTTAGTAAAATTTCATTCATCGAATTTCTTTCACCCTCAAACACAACGTCACATGGAAAATGTTTTTCCAATTTAATCGAACTTCAACGTTTTTTGTTTTTCCAACAAAAACGGGTTCAAATTTGTGGATATCGTGTTAATCGTCAAAGTTGTCACCAAATCAATAAAAGAACACTAGGAACTTGATTTAAAGATAGAATTGCGAACTCTTTCCGATTTTTTAGTTGAAAGCTTTCAACAACAAAACTTTCATCATTGAATCTTCATCAATTTCCAAAATTTAATTTGCATAATTGTTTTTTTTCTGAAAAAAAAACCAATTACCGGTATGAAAATCAATCAACACTGATTAGGTTTTCGATTTGTTTCCGGTATTTGTTCTTTTGAACCAAGAAAACCCAAAACCAAAAATTCTATTTCGAACTATCTAATAATAGGTTCAATAATAGAAATTAAATTATTTACAAAAACAAACCAAATGATAGCTTTCAATTGAATTTTTTTTTTTGAATGAATGAATTTCTTTTTAATTATTCATTGTTTATACACTAATGGAACTTTTGTGTGTGTGTGTTGGAATCTCAGAATAAAAATCAAAAGAATCCATTATTTTGAATGATTTCATTATGATGATGATAATTTCCAAATTTTCAAAAGTTTTGGTTTTTGCTACTATATTTAGAGATGATTGATTAATTGTTATTTGAGCCATCCAAAAAATTTCAACCGTACAAATTCTTTGAAGGGATGTTTCTCTTTCACAATAAATGAGTTGACAATAAATTGGATGAAAGATATAAAATTTCATTGAATCAAGTAGGAAAACAACTTGTTTGTATTTTAGATTTTAATTTTTTTGAAAATAAAACATTAACAGAATGCTTGTTTTTTGTTTCGTGTTGTTATTGTTGGTGTTGTGGTCATTCTGGTCATTCATTAAGGTTTTGATTAAACTTGAAACAATAAAATTTGAAAATAAAAGTAATAATGATAATGAAATGTTTGGCGGGTGCAATCGTCAAATCGTGTCTTGGCTTGAAATTGAAAGCTTCTTCTTCTTTTTCATTTTATTACTTCTCAGCTCATCATTAGGTAATTTTCGATTATGTCGTTATTATGTGCCTATAAAGTTAGTCGAAAATGACAATAATGATAATATTTTTTCTAGTATGTAATAACAACAAAAAAAAACATTAAAAATTATTATCATTTAGTGTTTTATAATATTTTCCAACCTTTGAATCAATGAAAGGAGGGGTGTTCCATTCCACAACAGCAAAAAAGTGAGGAAAAAAGCAACCAACTGAAATATACGATCATCGTATGGTATTGATAACACACACACACATCGTACCTCGACACTCTGGATATTCATTTGTTTAATTATGATTACCATCGATTCAACCGCCAATAATAATTCGACAACTGATGGCCATAATGGTGGTTGAAGATAATCGTCAATAATAGAAAATTCTGGCTTCAAATCAAACATATAAAAGCATCGCGCCGAATGAACCAAAATATCATCACTTCAATCCGAAGAACAAATCGAATTGGAAAACTTCAAATTTTTTTTCTTTCAAAAAATTCAAACAAGATGCTTTCGAAATTTTTGATGGTGGCATTTTTGCCAGCATTGATGGTCGGAGTCAATGCCGAACCAAATTGTGAGCCAGCAACCCTCGACAAATGTGTTTTGGAACTTACCATGCTCAGCGATCCAAACTTTGTTTGGCCCACAACCGTTGATGAAGTTTCCGCAATTTGCAAGTAAGTACTTCAATTAGTATTCTTTTCAAAAAAAAACTTTTTTTGTTTTTTTTTTTGTCAGAAAATTCAAAGTTTTAGAAAAATGCATCAAAGACTATTCGAAAGATTGCTTGAAAGCTAGCACTCGACAATCGATCGGCGTTTTGATTTACAGTATCTCCAAAACCAACAAAGCTTTCTGCACAAATCAAAAACGCAAGGAAGCTTTGCTTGAAATAGCCGGTTGCATCAAACCAAACCGAGAGAAGTTCACTGAGTTGTTGACTGACTTGACCAAAACTTTCCACGCTGTTCGAGAATTCCCCGAGAAGAAAATGCGTATCCCATTGGCTTGCTGGTTAGTTGCAGTGAAATTTCATTAGATTTTTTTTCATTTTCTGATTAATCGAGTCGTTTTATATTTTTTAAAACTTTAGCAATTACCATAGCCTCAAGGACAAAGCAATGAACTTGGCCACTGAGAAATGTGACGGAAAACTTGTCACTGAAATCGAAACCATTATCGATGGTTATGCTCACGATGTTTTGAATCTTCTGTGTGGCGACTATAGCGACGATTCAGACAAATGCAAAGGTCTCATTTCCAAATCACCAAAATGGGACAAGCCACTCGAATCGCAAGCTTTCTTGGTCCCGTTGGTCCAAATCTTAGACAGTCTTGACGAAAAAGAATTGAATGTTTGAAAAGGGAAAAACTAAACTTGTTTTTTCAATGATTCGAACATTTTTTTCAAGAACAAAATTTTTTTTTGATTTGATTTGATTCAATTAACCGAAATTTTTGTTTTGCTTTTTTTTTTTTTTTTTCACTAATTTTTTTTTGTTAGTTATTCTTGCCGATAAAGCAATAAAGTTTTCAAATTTTTTTTTCAAACAAAAACTTCATGTCTTAACTCATTTTTTATTCTGAAATTATCTTGTTAAAATAGTCGGAAAAGTCCGATTAGAAAAAACAACCCGACTAGAGATATTACGTTAAACATCGAATAGCACAATCGACACTTGGATGTGAATTCTATCATAACGATGAGTTTTTTTAAACATTTCTTGTCCTGTTGATAAACAGAAAATGACAGACCATTATCGTTTGTTTTTAATGATACACACTATGAGAAATGCATCACCAACAAAAAAAAATATTTTTAATGCAAATTTTCTCAAGGTGAGGTGAGGTGTGTGTGTTGTGTGTCATTCATTGTATGTTTGTCTTCCACAATGACCATGATAATAAACTTGAGCCTAACTTGACTTCAAACTTCAAGCAAGATTTGATTTGCAATGCAGGTAAGCCGACTTTAAGATTGAATTTGAGTGAATCTTTTTTTAGAAAAAAAATTCAAATTAAACTCTTGATCACAAGAAGTGAGTTTTTAAATTGAATTAAAAATAGAAATTTTGTAAGAAAAAAATATAATAAAACTGCTAACTGCAAAATTCTTTAGAAAAATTTAATAATCTTGATGTAACAACAACAAAACTAATTCACTGTTTTCAAGCAGTTATTACTTGTTATCATTACCATTGTCTAACAGGGAAAGGTTTGAAGTTTCTAATTGATAGATTTCACTGTCATTATTGTTTTTCTCATTTCATCATTACCATTCATTCGAATCTAGCAAAACCCTTAATCCCAAAAATCATCAATCAAAAATCTGTGATTCTTAGTTTAATGGTTTTCCATCATTGTTTTAACGTTATCGTTGTTGTTTAGAAACAATGATGTCGTTTCCCAATGAATAATTGAGCTGAAAAAAATATCTTTAAAAAAAAACATTAATCGTTGATAATGAGAGGATTAACCCTTTATTTTAGCCTTGAAAGTTTGTTTTCTTCTTCAATAACAACAAGCATTACGACATTCTCCAAGCTGGATGATTTCATCGAAGAAAAGAAAAAAAAACACTTTTATATCAAGTGTTTTCCCGCAGGTTAATCCTGCCTGTTTCGTTTTGTTTCGATTTTCTTCTTTTTTTTACACTGTTTCTTGTAAACAGAGATTAATTTTCAATTTTTGATTTTCTGAACACTTCTCTGGTTTAGTTTTCTCCGGCTATTCTCAACCAAATCGAAAATATGCCAAGTGATTTATTATTTTTTTTTCACCCAGGTATAATACCATTTTTGGCATAATTTAGCTTGATTTTTAAAAAAATTTTTCACAACACTATCACGAAATAATGATAATTTTATTCAAAAAGAAAAAAAAATCTATTCTTGACCACGCAATTAGAAAATGACCAAGAAAATTGAGAAATGAAACTAGCTATTCAAATGTTTCGTTATTAGTTACTGGTTGTAAAATAATGAAATAATATTTGATGGCTAAATGGTAGCCTTGAACACACATAACACATAACCTTGTAGATATACCCTCTAAAAGACTTGAAGAAAAACTTTGAAATTCTCTAATAATGTCACCGAAGCTGATCATCATTAAGCTTGTTCAGAAACAACGTTCCTCATCATTATACCAACCAAAAATAACAACAACAACATCAAGATGTTTTTTTTTCATCCATAATCATCATTAAATGAAACTACCTGATCATAATTTTACAATCATTGGAAAATATTCTAATATTGACAATGAATTATTTCAGAGAAACCTCTCTTCAGCCAAAGTTTTCCGAAATTTTCGTTCTCTTTTGGAAAATTTTTTATTGATGTAAATGGATGAGGATGACAATGAAAATGATGCTCAATGTTTCTAATCATAATCTCAATTCAACTTAGGATGGATTTTTAGTTGGAAAATAGAAAACGAGAAAGCCAAGTTTTTGGAACGTGAAACTTTAAAATAAGTCGAGATATTATTTATACTCCAAAGGTTTCGCAAGCAGCTCGTGGTTTTCATAGTCCAAGTATATTTTGCTTTTTTGGTGAATTGAAACTATCGCCCATCTAAGGAACTAGCAAAGGTTGTTGTTTTGCTCAATTTGATAAGACTTTCCTGTTAAGGATACTTACTATGATTGTTACTAGCGAGAATGTTTTCGCATTTCATCTCTGAAATCTTATCTTGATTTCTGTTTGGAACGCTTGAATAATCTGAGTCAAGTTAGTTGTGGAAAACAAAAAATCCTTGAACTTGTGTTTGTTTGAAAATTCTCAACCATTTCGAACAAAATTCAAGAACATATTCGGATTACAATTTTCAAAAAAATTCGATTTATAAGTTTTCAAATCGACAACCCATCAAGACCTAAAAGATTCAACAACGGCAGCATGGGCTGTGTGTTCACATTTTGTGTTTCATCCAGAGCTTTCAAAGCTGATGAAATCCACCAGAAACCACCGACAATTCAAGCGCTGCCACCAAGGCTTCAAAGCACTCAAAGAGGTCTTCAATCGCAACAATCCTCTCACGCTATCTAGACCAAAAACATCAGGTCTCAGAGTAAACTGTCGATGAAATTTAGACAATTGATCAATCCAAAGCAACCTCTTCTAAATACGAGGTTTTCTTCAGGTTGGAAGAATGAACGGCTTCAAATTTGAAGAGCTTTTCCAAAAGAAGTCACTCTGGTTCGAGTAATCCTCAACGCAGCACCTGAAAACACCTGATGATAAAAATATCAACTGGCGCACACAATTTATAACTATTCGAACAAAGGCAGCTCGAGCCGTGATGAGCTCAAAAAACATCGAACTCATCACGCTGTTCAATTCCGATCAATGTACCGAAGAACTAATTGGAATAAAGGCGTTCCTGGTCTATAGGTAACTAAGCATCAAATTGTTCGTTGACAAAGCTTTCTTCATCTATGCAAAACTTCGTTATCTTATTTTGTTGTTGTTGTTGTGAGCCTATTGCCGCCATCTGGCGATCAGAAAAGAAGTTTTGAACAAAAAAAACAATTATCGAAATTATTTTCTACTTTTTTTTGGTTATTTTTGAGTGAATCCAACTCGGGCAACTCGTAGAAAGAATTCAATGCCGCAAAGTTCCTAAAGATGGCTGGCCAAACACAGCTGAAATTCAACGAGGACAAAATACGGGGCCCATACAAGAAAAACCCACAACCATCCAAGCAATAAGCGTCCTAAACTACCAACGTTCAAATAGCTGGAGTTCGATCTCAATAACAGAAACTACTGGGACAATGTGAAATAAGAAATCGAATCACGGGCAAACCGGTGCTACTTCAGTCTACCACGACCAAGTCAAGTCGAGATCAAGCCAATCTCTCGAGAAAGTTAAAAACCAAATTCCAAACACCGCACTTCTCAAGCCAGTCCTTGAGAAGAAGAAACGGTCCTAAGTTCAATAGTACGGCCGATGCCTTTGAGGGGTAAAATTTTGTTTCAACCCATCAACCAATCGTCTGATTTCTTTTGAAGCGATTTCTTTGAAAACAAATTCATTTTAATATGAAATTAATTTTGGATCATTCAAATTGAAAAGCCGACAAGCCTACCACGAACCTACCAAAACAGCCTAGGAAAATTTTAATGCCATTTTCAATGGATGGTGTTCTATTTCTATCGGGTCTGGGACTGATAAGCTGTTAATTTTTTCCATTTCTCTTCGGTTCCAAATGTTTTCCATTTGTTCCGTTTTCTCATGAATGAACCAGAACAACTTTTTTTTTTTTTTTTGGCCAGCCATGACATTTGAGTCTAGCCATTCTTCACCACTCTGTTTTTCATGTTTGATTCGGGAAAATCACTTTTGGCAGAGCAAACTAGAAAAAAAAAACGGAAAAGCCGATTGGCAAGAAAGAAGTGCAGTGAAAATTGGAGCCAAACAATTCTTTGGCTTCTTTTTTTTTTTGAACCAGATGATAGACCAGACTCGTATCCCCGACAGCGCAACAGCAAACTATCGTCAGAAAAAAATCTCGGCTTTTTTTCTCGCCAACTCTTCTGCATCTAGCTCCAGTGCAGTGTAGACTGAACTGTCTGATTCATGAAACTTTTCTAGGGTACATCCTAGAATTGTTTTTTTTTCTCTCCAATGGCGCCCTTACAAAAAAAAAAGAAGAAAGTTCTAGCTTGGAACGCGCTCAACAACAACAACCATGATACAAAGATTCTGGCGCCATTCTTCTGAAAAATCATTTACCTTGTGTTTCATTTTGTTCATTGTTGGTTGGTTGGTTAGTGTTGTCACAAAGGAAATCAAGTCTCTCTCACTTAAACCAAGACCCTATCATCAACTGTTTATTATTATTATGTTTGCTTGGTGTTGTTGAAACGGCAGTTTGATGAAGCCAAAGCATGCAAGCGTAAAATTGTCATTCTGGTTCCGATTCGAGATGGTTTATCAAAAAACCGTTCCCAAGATGAGAATGTTTCCATTCTGTTCTTTGTTTCCTAATTTTTTCTCTCCACGAACGTGACATCATTGCAAATGTTTTTTTTTTGAAAATTTATCCACTTCGATCTGTCGTTCGATTCCCGGATTCTTTCCTGTTCAGATTTTTTTCCCAAAGTCTTCCAAAAACAAAACAAATTTTATTTGATATAATTGATAATTTTGAGGAGAAAGGTTCCTTCATATTTCAATCATCATCATCATTAAAAATTGATACAGATTGTTCCATTTTTATTCTTGTTTGGCGATTTTAAAACCAAAACGAAATTCTCATCTTGGATCGATTCCATTTCAATTGGTAAGTTGTTTTTTTTTTTGATTTTAGTGATGTGATAATTTGAAGTTTTCAACATTGAATCCTTTAAAATTCTATTATTATCTAAATAGCCTAATATGAGAGATACTATTGGAAAAAAAACAAAACAGTATTACAACTAGGAACCATGTGTTTTATTTTTCAAACCTTTGTGAATCTGAGTCAATCAGCAACATTACAGTTTCCATTTTTTTTTTTTTTCGAATCATTGTTTCAATAAAGTGTCATCACTCAAAGTCATACTCTTGATATATGATACCGAAAAGATGTTACATCTAATGAATCATTGAGTGAGTGTGTGTTTCCCAAATACCAATCTTATTTTTCTTTAGCTCAAACAAAATGCAAATTTACAGTAAATTTCAGATTGGAAAAAATCTCAATTGTTCTCGAAAGTGTTGAGAATGATTTGGCCAGAATTTGCTTGATGAAATTGAAAACAATGAAACTAAAACGTGTTAAATGACGTGTATAAAATGATTTGAAGCTCTTGTGCTACTCAATGTTCATGAGAAAAAAGATGAAACGAGTAGCAGAGAATTCTTGGAAACAATATTCTCGCGAATATTCCTTTCAAGAGCATCACTTTCTGGTATCTGTCTTCTCTGGTACCATATGGCAGAATTTTCTTATTGTTGTTGTCTATGAAATAACAATAAAATTAACGATTCTTATAACAAGACAACAACAAGAATTAAATCGAGAATATTTGTTTCTCTTTGAAACTGTTTTGTTCAAACATCTGTAACATTTTCTTTTCGTGTGCGTGTGTATGTGCATTGAATTTTTCATTTGTTTCATTTAAATTTCAATATTTTCTGTTCATTCAAATTTTCTGGTTATTTGTTTTAGGAAATCAGAAAACCGAGCCATCTATACACATTACACAGAAAAAAAAGTAGAAAATTATTTGGAAATCATTAAATTTAGAAAATAATAACTTGCCTTATAGTAATAATAAACATAATGCTGGTGGTATTACAATGAATGAGACAATGTTGTCTCTTTGAATTGAAAGATCTGAAAAAAAATTAAAAATTAATGAGAATCATTAAAACTCTTTCTCTCTCTCTCTCTCTCTCTTTAGTAATAAAATGAGTGGGTGAATGAGTTTTATCACTATCATTTATTGAGTCAACTAGAAACCGAAATATTTTTCTAATGTTAAAATTCAATGTTTCACAGGCAGATATTTTTCGTTTTTGCATTGCTCGTTCGGTTTTTGGTGAAACTAGATTAACCGAAAAAAATAAAATCGATCGACAGTGTTTCAATCAATTATTTATCAATTTTTTTCTCATCAAACGCGTTCAAGCGAATGAAATCATCTTCCAATCAAAACCTAAAATAACGGAAGATAATAACATCCGCAACTCAAACTTCTCGAATTTCAATCATTTATGAAAAAATTAAACTGATCAATGATCATTGTGTTTGATCAATTCGCTCATCATTATTATAAAATTAATGTTACTCGATTGAATTGCGATGCATTGATTCAACATCAATACCTGCCAACGCTGCCATCGATTATTGCAGGTAAATTTTTTGTTTGTTTGTTTGTTTGTTTGCTTGCTTGCTTGATTACCTATTGTCGAAAAAGAGAGAAAGTCATTATCGAATTGAAAAGTTTTCTCCCTCCATTAAATTGAACAATGTTGAAGAAACCCTTCGAGATTAATCCGTTGAGAAACAAAGTAGTTTCCAACAAATTAATTTTTAATTCAATGAATAAAAGTTGTTTCAATTGGTGGAAAAAAAATCCCCATCTAGTTCCAAAAGAAAAGTTATTGAAGCTGTAATAATAATAAAAAATTTTATCAGAAAAAAATATAAACCTTGGTGTTCCAGGAAAAAAAAGTTCCAAAATTCTAATCTCGAAGAAACGAATTCTATAGGGCTGAAAAAGAAAAATTTTTGTTCAGTTATTTTCTTTAATCCTAAAATCTGTTAAGTTTTCTTTCCATTCTCCCAAACTGTCGTTTCAATTAAGCGAAAAACCCATAAAGTCCCAGAAGAGTTCCAACAACAACAACAAAAATGATACTAATTCTCTTCGCATTAGTATTTTCGGAGAAAGGGAAAGAGAGAGAAAGGAATTCTCTTTGAAAACACAGAAAAAAACATTTATTTTATTCTGATTTTGGAAATAGTATGCGTAGTACACAATTTGTTCAAAAATCCACACTCCTCCCACAAAAACTAAAGCCAATAATCGATTAATCGAAAATCTCTCCGTTGCGACACCCGAAAAAAACAAACAAAAAAACTTACGCTTTTTGTTTTGATAAATTGATGGAAATTCTTTGGTTTGATTACCAATTCGAAGCCATTTGACATTGTTTGTTTTAGATATATTATGGAACAATTCATAGAACAGCACTATGTTTCAGAATCAATGTTTTTTTTCTCGAACAAAAAAAAAACGGAATGAGAAATTTCTGTGGAAACATTTATCATTCTGTTAAGGAGAGTTGGGCATACAGTGAGCAGAACAAAATGATCGTATTGATTTTTTGTTTTTCTTGTTTGTCGAATTATCGATTTATAAGTTTTGGAACATGGATTGTGTTTCAACAATTATTCGATTCATAAATTTTTCGATTTTGATAATTTAAAAAAAAACAAAATTTTTTTTGATGAAGAGTTTGGTAAAGCCGGAGTGTTGGCTGTTTCGATTGGATGTCTCCTGACTTTGATGGTGGTATGCATCTTCATTGAAGAAAGTATCTTCCTATTCCGTCGATGGCCTTTACGATCCTATTGCACGACGATCGGAATTTTGGCCGTTTTTCCCGTAAGATTTCTGAAAGAAAGTTGACGAGAGATTTTTTTAAAAATTGTTTTTTTATAGATATGCTCGATTTGTTTCTTCCTGACATTGTTGATGCCTCGAGCTCACGATGTCAACACCACGACCGCCACTCTCTACCAACCACTGTCATTGGTGTTGTTCTACAAATTGATTGTGAGCTACGTGGGACGAGAGAAACATCTCAAAGAGATTTTGATGACCGAAAAAATTCCCACCAAAGGTCCACCATTCTACTGGCTCTGTATTTGCTTTCCCACCATGCACATGAACAAGTATGCATTTAGTTGATATTCAAACTAACTTGATTAATTTGAAAAAAAAAACAGAAAATTTTTCTACCTGATGAAAGCTTGTATTTATCAACTGTTTATGGCACCATGTATCTTGTACTTTGTGATGGGCGTCGCATCAAAAACAGGAGTTTATCGTCCGGGTCATGTATGTTCCA
This sequence comes from Octodonta nipae, assembly GCA_034190945.1. Taxonomy (NCBI): domain Eukaryota; kingdom Metazoa; phylum Arthropoda; class Insecta; order Coleoptera; family Chrysomelidae; genus Octodonta; species Octodonta nipae. The sequence continues at coordinate 55,178 of JAVLUE010000317.1, read as the reverse complement.
GAAATAGTAAAAAAAAAACAAATAATTTTCTTTTTTTTTTTAGTTTTCATTTGAAAACGCTGCCGTTTATATTGTGGTTTTGGGAGCCTTATCGTTTTGCATTGGCATCTATTGCCTTGAAATCTTCTACAAAATGACCCGATCACTTTTACCAGGCTATTATGTTTGTAGCAAGTATTATATTCTGCAAGCTTATTTCGTCATCACTCGATTCAATGTATTGATGTTCGATGCTTTGGGTAACAATAGCTTCTTACCTTGTTTGCCACCAATCTCGGGCTTTGCTTACGGATTGTGTTAGTATTTTCGCTGCCAAATAGCGGCTAAATGTTTAATGATTTCAAACAATTTATTGTGATTTCATCTGAATAGATATCAGGACATTTTTATTGATAATCATCAGTTTTGTTTTGTCATTGATGGCACGGCATATTTTTACCAAATCCTCGCCCAATGATCATCGATCGATTGCCATTTTTGAATCGATCACCGATGCCATCACTTGACAATCAATAACTCGAATAAATTGCTCAAACAATCAGGTTCAAACAAATTTGTTGCCATTCGAGTTTCATGATTCTGGCCAAAAAATACGACAGACAATAGAAAAACAATCCCAGCAACAAAAACAACAAGAAGAGTTTAACGAAAAGGTTGAAATATCAAAACAACTGTGTTTAGAGATTCTACCAAAAACCAAAAATATCGATCATGAAAAACTGAAACAAATTTCCAAAAACAACAACAACCAAGATAATCATGGCAACGACAATCAAAACAAAACAAAAACATTGGAAAAAATTTCGGATGAACAACATCGAGCAAATGGCTAACGCCAAAAAACATCGACAAATTCGAGCCAATTTTTTTTTCAATAGAAAACCATCAGAATAGTTTAGCTCAAAAATTACATGATCCCAAAACTACTGAACTATCTTCTAGTCAAGTTAGTTGGTTGATTATCGAAATCTTGATCAGAAAAAATTCTTGATGTGGGTTTATTATCCTCATTATCGATATCAGAATAATTTATCATCTTTCAAGAGCCAAAGAAAAAAAAATCGACTTTAATGCTTATCAAAACCCTTAATCGTTTCGTTATAGAAAAAAATTTTCTAGAAATTTAGTAAAATTTGTTTCGAGAAAAGAGAACAAACAACAACAACAAAAAACATTATTTCAAAATTTATTTCTTGTAAATAGATTTTATCGAAATAGCTTCTTCTTTTTAATAATAATAAATCTTCAATATTAAAACTAACGTTGAGTTGGAAAAAAAAAATTTATTTATTTCACCCATTTATCAAGCTTTTCGATCGATTTAAATTTTTCTAAAACATCGTTTTTGGAAAACTGACTTGTGAGTAGTCAGCGTGTGTTAAAATCTACTTTCCAATTACTACTGAAGAATCTAGAAGAAAATAAATTCGATTCGAATAAAAACATTCAATGAGGCATTCATATTTCAAGATTTTTCTCTAGCTTTGGAAAAAAAAACAAATGATCGCCAAGGATATTTTATAAGAAAATTAAACTTCTTTTCTGTTGTCCTCTTTTTTCAAATTCCCAGATACATTTTGTTTTCCTGTTTGTTCACACGAAGTTTTTGAAAACTCTTTCGAAATCGTTTTTGGGGCTGTTTGAAAATTATTTTCATTTCAAGAAATTGTTTTCTTCTTTTAAAAAGAAAAACTCAAATAATAGATTGATAGCTAAATTCATTTGCATTGAGTAGTTTTTTTTATAGAGCATTTGAACTGTTTATTTGTTGTTGTTTCTTCCCTTTTTAAAAAAAAGATCTTCATGTTGGATGTTTCAACTGAAATATTGCTCAAATTTAATTAAATTATTATTTGAAATGAGAAAATAATTTAATTAAATTGAGTTTTATGTAAACAAATATGGAGCGTAAAACTTCAGCGTAAAGCTTCAACTAGAAAAAAGAACAACGCTTTCTCGGTAGTTCTCTTTGAAAGTTGATTCTCAAGAAATTTTTTTGTTCGAATCATTTTGATTGTTGTTTGACTTCAAGGAAATCTTTGGATCCTCAATCTTAGAATTTATTTTCACGATCTTTTCAATCTTCAAACTTTAAAAAAAACTCTGCTAGAGGCTTAAAGGCTTCATTTTAATATAAAAAAAGTTCAATTTTAAACAAACGCCTTCATAACGAAAATATTGATTTGAGCTCGGACACTGGTTTGGATGGTGTTCGCTGTATGAGTGGTTCGCTTGGTGGCCTTTGTATGTTGGCCAATGACCAGGCCTTTCTTTTTTCTAGCTTATCTTTGACCCAAGTGGTGTCGACATGCGATACGTAAAGATCATCGCCTATCGGCATTCCAGATCGTCGATTTTTTGACTGCTGTTGTAATTGTTCTTCCAACCATTCATCATATGGTTTTCCTAATTCTGGTTTTTGTTGTTGTTGATTTTTCTCGGCTGCCTAGAAATAAAAACGTACGTTATTTGTCAATCGCTTAATTCTAGTCAAGCTCTATTTTTCTTCCAGCCAAATGTTTAGATTTTGGTCACGACATTGGGATTAGAAGCAGAAAAAAACAAGCTGTCACCGTCACTACCGTAAAGCCAAACTCACATATTTACCCAACGTGAACAAACAACGTGTCACACGGGGTATATCTTGCATCGATAGTAGATCTTCCACCTCAAACAGCTCTTCATCGTTCATGTTGAATGCCAAACGACAACGTTCCAAAAAGCTTTCAATGTTTATCTGTTTTTGAGTTTTGTCGTCACCTTTCTCGATTGGTGATTTTTTGCTGCTATCACCACTTTTATTACCATCTGGCACCAAAGCTTGAATTAATCTGTCAAACAAACAAACAAACAACAACAATAAACAAATGATATTGGGAAAATCTCAAATCAACAAACAAACAACGAGCAAACAGTAAAACTTGGCCAAAGTTAAACAACAAACTTACTGGCAAAGAACAACACCATCACGTAAATATTGTTCATATTGGTTTCCGAACGATACTTCCGAGATCATTCGCCAAATCCACAGCAACAATTGCGATTCCCGAACATACTCGTTTATTTTTCGCTTTGTTTTTTTTTTTTTTTTTTAGAAAATAAAAAACCCAAAAATCAAATATTTGATATTTCACCTTAACTTACAGGTTTCGGTGTTGGTAGACATGGTGATTCTGGCTGTGGTTTTTCTTCTTCAGCCATTTGACCTTTATCACACGAAACCAATACGTACAATCTGTTGCTGTGTTTGCTGTGGCTGGTGATAATTTATCTTAACACCAAAAACTTTAGATTCTCAAACACTTTCTTGATTCGATACCGATAATGATGATGATGATGATAATAATAATGTGATCTCATAGAAATAATAATTAAACAATAAAGGTCATAGTTCATTGAAAATATAAAACGATGTGAAAGTGTGAAATTCAAAGTATGCTACACAGAGTTAGCCAAAACGAATCCACACTCTTAGTACTCGAACTGTGCAAATAGATTCATTCAATTTTGTTCGAATTGGTTGCTTGTTTTGGGGTGTTGTCTCTTTGTTGTTATTGTTTTTAGGTTGTTTCGCACTCACTGTATAGATTATTCTTTTTAACAACGAGTGGCAAAATTCTCTGAAGAACGGAAAATATCTCATCTCAGAGCGAAGGTTTTTACTTTGATTGAACTTCAAAAACTTCTCGACGTTTCACTTTCCGATCTTGGCGGCAATCAAAAACTTGCCATCAAAACAAAAAAAAAACTTGAAGATTCGTTTCAAAATGAGCTCTCTCATTTGAGTTTAAAAATAGAAAAACTTATTAATATTTTGCCAAGAGCAATCAACAATATTAACTCGAAAGGAACTTGAAGCGTTCAGACGATGGGGAGTGTTCACAAAAAAAATGACAGGCCAAGAAGAATAATAAGAAGCGTCTAGCCTAAATTCAATTCAATAGCCCAAACCAAAAGAAAAGTTTTCTTCTCCAGTTCTTCATGTTTCATCTGTGCTCGAAACTGAATTAGAAGGCAAATTTCTCGTTAATTGAACAACAGAATCTAATAACAGAGAGTAATAGAATTTGTGTTCATTCATGATTCAATCGACATCTCGATTCTCATCTCTCTCGTTAATTGAATTGTCGCATCCGGGTTGGTAAACTAATGAAACGCAACTTGAATTTATTTTTAGTACCCGAAATCCCGTTCAACATCAATCTTATTTAGCTTCTAGTTATGGTTATGACTTCGAAAACCGATTGACAAACTCTACACTGACACACACACACACCAATAGATTTCATAATTTAGACTCTCATTATCACTCCAAATGATAATAGTTCACTTGGCTTTTCGAGTCGATTTTAAGCTATTCAAAGCAATTTTTAAAAAAGAAATTCTTCAACCTCTCTGTTGGTTTAGAATCTATTCTCATGACATATTTTTCTGGTAAAAAATCTACAGAAAAATCATTAAACTCAGAATAAATTAACTAATAAGAAAATACAAGAGGTTTGTCAATAAAAATCCATTAATTATTTTTAAAATTTTAATCAGAACAGAGAACAACTTGAGATTTTTGAAGAATTTAATTGAAAAATATAGCTATTGCTTGGTGATTATAATAAGCGATCAGTAAAACCATAACTCTGATTCTAATCTTATCAGTTGTTTACTTGTAGAAAATGAAAATTTAACCATTAAACTCCTATTAAAATGTTTTTCCCTAAATTTAGCTTTAGGTGCTACAATCAACGAAATCTTGATCAAATAACAATATTTTTCTGATCACGAGATGACGCTCACAATCATATCAATTCTGAAACGTTGTTTGTGAATAAAGTATAGAAAAAAAATGGAGCTCAAAACTTAAGTTTGTAGAAATTTCGAGTTTTTCTGCTGTTCCAGATTCGTTGATAAAAAAACTTGGATAGACTGTTGTCAGGTCTTCGAACCAAAACTCAGAAAAATGGCTAGGACTTCACCATAATTCGAAAGTGATTAGTAATCTTGCTCTTTTTTTTCTTTTTTTTTCTTAGTTCGCATTTGATTCGATTCAACGACCTTCGAAGTAATTCAATCGGGTGGAGATCTTTGAGATGACAGCTCAAAGACTTTGTTGCATCAAGCTGATTGAAATCAAAAACCTCAAAATGCTTTAAAAATTCTGCTCTTTGTGTGACACGAGTTGGTTTTTTCATCATGAAAAAAAAAACAAACGCCAATCAATCAGTCAAATCAAATAAAATGTTATCATTGATCAAAATAAATCATCGGTTGATGGAGATATCACACACACATATCGAGAACAACTCTGATCATCATCATCCAAACAACAATGATAAACAAAACAAAACAAAAAAAACTAGACAAATCACGTTTTTCTTTGGAACACCCAACCTGTTTGATGGAACAACATCTGTGGCGAATTGATTAAACATGTGTGTAGGACAAGTGATTTCTATATTTGGTTATCATAATCATCATCATAACCACCGGTTATTATTATCACGTTCAACAGTCTGACAAACATGGATGATTGAAAAAACAAATCTGTTTTCTCAACTATTATCATCGAAAATTTGATTGCATGAAATTTTGATTTAAAGTTTTCAGATGTTACCTCGAAACCCAAAAACAAGCAAAGAAGAGCGAGACTAATTTGAAATTAACCCGCGGTTATTATAATTTCGATGCTTGTGATGAGAATCGAATAACAAGCCCATAACAAATTGCTGATTCGATAATCGAGAAAGATCGGAGATTGATTTGCGAATCGATTTTATCGCTCAGAGAGATGGCCATCAGATGGAAATCTTCGAAATGATTGATGGAGAGGCATGACAGTAGTACATCAACATTAATTGATAGATTGAATCATTGCTCATCATCAGCTCTATCAAAAGAGTTTTGAAGTTTTCAAAACGTCAAAATCAAACAAATTTATTCATTTAGTCTGTCAAAAAAATTCGTTTGTTCGAAGAAAAAAAACTATTTACACATCTTCTTTGGCTTGTTTTTTTTTACATGGAATCATCATTCTCGACACATCAATACATGGATTCAAGAGAAAAAATAAAATAAAATAAATTAGATGATATCAGACTGATGACTTGTTCAATGACACTTCTTGTAACTTCAACTTATGACATACACAAAAATGGTTAATGATATAAAACTGGAACCCAAATGACAAGGAATTTGGACAGAGCAAAGTCCAAGAACGAGCGAACTCGATGAAGGCAACGCAACGCAACCAAAGTCAAATGTCAGCTCTTGGAAACCATTTGTACGTAATGGCATAGGGCAAAGATCAGGCCAATCAACTCGACTATGGAGAAGGCCAGTGCCGTCCAACCCAACATCAGCACGTAGTCACGCATCTCGTTACCGAACTTTGACCAACAACCATCATAGTAAATGTTGTTCGGATGTTTTTGATGGCCACAATCTTTCACCAATGTTTTGCAGCAAGCATCTGGCACCTCGGCACTTTTGTTTCGTTGGTTAGAGTTTTGCAGAAATTCGTAATCATCGAAATAAAGCCAACCACAACAATGAAACGTCGAGTAGAGTGCCTCGATCTCAGCCGACCGATCGATCAATAATCTTGGAATATTGACACTCTCACGGACCGATATCAGAAAATCATCGTTTGATATCGATTGTGATGAGATGAACACGTGCTCTGGGCTCACCGTTAGGACGCTGAGCAAGCCAATCACTAGCTGCATGGTGAACAAGAATAGTAAAATGAAAATATAGCACAGCACACAAGTGGAATTGGATGAGCTGGCCCTAAGTTGTCGATGGTTTCTAGCATTTGTTTTGGCATCTTTCTGATTGATTTGACTGTTGTTGACAGTCGAAGATCTACTGTAATACTGTTGATTTGAGATGGGCCTGAGATTTTTGATAAGCTCATCGGAGCCTTGCGTATCAATGGAATCGTTCATCGTGGTGTGGAACGGCTCAAACCGTTGTTGTTGAACATTACTGCGACTAGAGTCCAATGTCGAGCTATTGAACAGCAAAAGTGTCTCGGTGTTCTCGTGCATCGTCCTCTTGCGACGCCTATCGATATAATAGTAATCGGCATCTCGGGACCAGCTAGTGGCGGTGTAGAATATGATGTTCAACAATGATACAACAATGATGACAATACCCGAGACCAGCATCGAATAATGAATGATCTGAACTAGATGACCACTTCCCAGCAAGCTGATTATACTGTTCAGATATTTGGTTGTTTCGCCAAGATATCGACTAATCTCGGGATGCCCGTAGAATACGGTCAACAAAAGGATACAGATACCGCTCAGCAAAAATATGAAATTGAACATGAACAAGACCAGATTGACGAAACGGGCGGAGAAGCAGCAACATTGTGGTGCCGGTATGTTTTCACTTTCGTTGGCCAGCACCGACGATGGTCCAGCTATTGGACTTTGCCGATAAATCGAACATGATGGATTGGACAATGAAGATTGTGACACCATTGTCATACGATGATGATGAGGATGATGAATCGAGCTACCATTACTATGATTATAGCTATTATTATTTCCTGTCATTATTATTTTTAAAAAACGATGAATCCATCCATCTCGTTTGAACAAAACTTAACGATCTTCTTGCAGCGATTGTTTTAGAACAAAAAATCTGTACAGTGGCTCAAATTTCAATCGAGGAAAATCGTCTTCTTCTTAAAGATTAATTGTCAACCAACCGACAGCGTTTCCGTTTAACGTTCTAAGTCTTTCAGAGAAACTAGAACAAAAAAAATTAACTGTAAAATGATGAAACTAGGCGACGTTCAATGTTCTCGATGATTGACGATGAAAAACGATTGTGAAGATATCGAAGACGGCGACGATCACAAAGTCTAACGATATCGAAGCTTCATTAACTAACTAGCTCACACAGACACACATTACTTTAGTTGTCAATTTTTTTGTTCAAAGAAGATCGATGATGGTGGTTGATTCATGCGCTCGTGTGTGTTTCGAATGATCAATGAAAACTATCAAAGGATGATGATAACAAAAAATGTGACAATCAAACTGATAGAGAATGATAAACTAAAACGACCAAAATAGCGGAATCAAAGGAGAAGCGATCGGTTTATGTGATCATTCAGCTTTTGGAATGCCATTTCAAAGACATGAACTTTTTTTTGTTTTTGTCGTTGTTCTCGATTCTTGAAATAAGAAGCGACGTTCTTCGTTTGTTTGGTTACAACTACCAGATAGATGGTTTGATGAGAAAGAGAGAGAGAGAGATGCGCAATATCAACTCTGAATCCGTCTCTGTTTGTTTGTTGGTGAAGGATTCTTGTTCGAGGCTGCCACTATCGGATTCTGCGTGCACAACATTCCAAAAGCAAATCGAATCAATTCCACCGGATCCAGATGGATAATTTTGGAAGAATTTTTCTCAATGAATCGAGACTGTTTTATTTTTATTCAAAGGAAACGCACTGAATATGACACTGTCATCAACGACTACTGAAAAGCTGTTGTGTGGTTTTAATCTTCTTAGAAAAAATAAGCTCGACGATTGTTCAAAACAAATAACGAAAAAAAAAGTGTTTTCTTTGCTGTTGTTTCGTAAAATTTTGTGTTCGATTAACCAACGACAAAATGGATCAAACACAAATGATTAAATTATACTATGGAAGGCGTCAATAATTTGGCCAATTATAAAGCGGTGTTGTTGTGTGGAATGAATCGTCACGACACATAGCAAACAAACTTCCACCACAACCAGAAAGCGAGAAATTGATTTTTTTTTTATATTGAAAAGTCCATTAATCAGTTTGATTGTTGCTGTGGTGGTGATGAGAAAATGATTTCCACAGAAATTTTTCCGTTTGAATCGAACGTTTTGAAACAATTCACTGCGAGAATACCAGTTTATACAATGTTGTTCAGGTTGTTCAAAAAAAAAAAAAAAACGTTCGAAACAAAAAAAACGTTCGAAAGTTCTATTTGTAAGTTGAGACTCGTTGTTTTCACGAAAGAATTCGTTGAATTTCAGCCGTGGATTTCTTTGAGGTAAACAAACCAACGAGATGATGACGGTGGTATGCACCAACACAAGAGAACACCTGAAGACTTCAAGATTAGTTTTGAAGAAAGGTGCATGGTTTTTATGTTTCAGTTTTTATTATCATCATCTTCGAGGTATGGTTGATAAGATGAGCTTGAGGCCAATCGTTCGTTCATTTGTTCGATTATTATTGAGAAGAAGCTGTTTCTTTTTTTCTCTCTCTCTCTCTGATTTCAATCAACTATTTGATTCTTTGCCCTCAGACCTTTTACGATTTACCATAAAATAGAAGAAAAAAAAAAATGTATTCACCATAATGTTTGGCCAGAGGACAAGTGCGCGAGTGCCCGGTAAGAGAACAAGTGAATTTCGAAAAGCAAAAGAATGAGACCATTTGGTGTAACGATTATGACCCCGTGTCTGTGTGGGTTTTCGTTTGCTGAAAGGCACACCAGAACAAAACAAACACCAAAACAAATGCTTTCAAAAGAATTTTCAAAGAACTATAGGCAAGCAGTTTTTTGTTGTTGATTTTCTTAGGTTGATTCGATCAAAAATCAACTAGAACCACACAGAGAAAAAACTTGTGAACACAACCGTTCCTCTCTCACCAAGGCGATCAAACTTTTGAAGCTTAAAACTGATGAATTCTATTTTGATGTGCGTTGCCCGTTTCAGCAAACGTGCGTGCGCGCGCGCGATCGTTTTACCTTCTTAGAAATTTCTTTATTGAATAAATTTCTGTAAATAACAGACAACCACAGCAGCAGCAGCACTCTATGTGACTCTTGAGGTAGTAGGCACTGTGTACAACACACTTCTTTTTTTTTGAAAACAACGGTGGCCAACAACGTTGTTTATTTGGTTCGAAAACGTGGTTCGTGAAAGATCGAAATCATTTTTCAAAAGCATTGAAAGAAGATTGTTGATGATGGTTGTCATCGTAACGCAACATACACGGAAAAATATCGAACGGCGAAAACTTTTACCACATCAAACACACTTACACACACACGAATTCGATGCTCAATCATTTCGATACTGTCATATCAAATTCAATTTTCAATCATTCGATATTTTCAAATCGAATTCAATTTTCGATTATTCAATACTCTTGTATCGAATTCGATTTTCTAGCTATTCGATACTGTCATTTCGATGAATTCGATATGTTCGAATTTTTTGGTTGTTGTTGTTGTTATTTACCATCATATTCACCATGATGATCAAGCGAAACAAAACAAAACGAAAAAAAAATCGTAAAATCGTATTTTGCTGGAAAAACATTTACGTGTTTTTGAAGCTTGTTGTTTTATAAGGGAACTTTTTTTTCGCTGTTATTTCTGCTGCTGCTGCTGAAATTTTAGAGAAGATGCCCGCCAAAATACAAATCCATTCTATTTGGTGATGGTGGTGGTGGTGGTCGCTGCGGTGTCATTGAAGACAAACTACAAAAGCTGAAGAAGAAGAAGCCATTCTTCAACAACCATTATCATTGAATCGTCATCGTTGTCGTAGTGGTGTTATTACTTGATGGCTGGTTACTTTCAGTTTTTTTTTTACCACCTTTTACATCATCATCAATGTTAAATGTTTGCTCGAAAGAGTTGGCCGTTTTTCTATGTTATTGAATGGCACTGTATCTGTACGCCAACACGGTTGGTTGGTTGGTTGTTTGGTTGGTTGATAATGTTTTATATCAAAATAATGTTTTCGATGTTGTGCGTGTGTTCAATCACACACACACACTATGACTGATCCATTTTTTTCGGCAAATTTCAAAAACACAATCCTTTGATTACAAATTAACCATGCTGGTCAGTTTAATTTGATCGAAAACGATCAGAGAGAGAGAGAGAGAGTTTTTGATAGATCGTAGATTCTCTCCTTCTAATTGAATTAAATTGATCGTTTGAGAGCGTTCATGAGATTCACTCTGAATGGAAATTGGAAAACACAGCACGTGTCAATTGTTTGTTCGTTTGTTTGGTTAGCTGGCTGGTTCAATTCATTCCACTTCGTCCAGCTTTCATGTGTTTGACTGGAGGTCAATCTCTATTGCCATTGTTGTCTTGTTTCAAACATCGATTAATACTTTTAGTCGATGGTCAGTTTGGTCATTCGACCATTCAATCGGTGTGAAGTGTTGTTCAAACTTTGAGCTATCAATTCAATGGAACATTGAATTGAATTTACACGTACACAATACTGTAATTAAGCTAATGGACACTTATTCAACGACATTTCACAACATCATCTAGCATAGTTTCTTTCTCGCTTTATTTGGATTAGTTTCTTCACAAACACTAAACCCTCAATCATTTTTATCATCTTTAAATAAAACAAAAAACTTAAAATGACAGTTTGAGATGCACAGAATTTTAAACATCAGGTGAACATCACTTTTCGTCTCGCTAGCCGTTCTTCAGCACATCCTTGTCCTGCTCTGGTCTTGGTTGTGGAAAACTAGTTTCACGTTTTGATTAAGCTGGTGATTTCCAACATTCGTTAATGGTTGGCCAATGACTTCGATGATGGTTTGAATCTGGTTATCTTGGTTATCGATGTTATTGTTTTGCTGTTGATTCTCCTTCTCCAAGAACATTTCACTTTTCAACAGTCTTGGCCGATCGATCTCGAGCATCCTAGACCGTTTCATGCAGGTATCCATTGCTGTTGATTTAAAGTGACAGAAAGAGAAATAATTGGTTTAACATCGATCAATCCTATGGAACGATATCGATATTTGATCAATCGATCAAATATCGATTAGAAGCAAGAATTCGATTCAAACTTACGATCACATTTTTTCTCTAGCAAAAATTTTTTTATTTTAGCATCTCGCTCCTCAAACACGTAAAAGGTTTTCTTCTGAAAAGTGACCAACGTTCGTACAATCTGCTGTTTGATCGTTTCCCGATGCTCATCACGAAGCTTGTAGTACTCGGCAATCGACCAAAACTTCTTGGCCGACGGTGTAAGGTCTTTCGATTTTCTTGATGGCCGAATGATCGGTGTTTTTGTGGACATCAAACGGCGTTGGTAAACATCACTATCATCACCATCGTTTGACAAGGCTTTCGGTAATGAATCGATACTGTTACCAGTTTCGATGTTCTTCTCCTGATCGTGATCATCATCCTCTTCATCATTGTTTTGTTGGCCATCGTTTTCGTAGCTATCGGGGTTTTCGTTTTCTTTGATCTCGTTGAAACTACCCGATCGAACCGATTCATCATAATCTTCATCAAAATTCTTCAAATAATCTGCTCTATTCTTCACCTGATACTTTCCTAGAGAGCAAAAAAAAAAGTTCAATCAAAGTTCAAGCAACTGACCAGAGGTCATAAACTACTGACTCGAATTTTTCAATGGAAAACAGTTAAACAGTTTGGTGAGAATTTTTTTCCTATTCTGACGAGATTTACGACCATTTCCACCCTCTCGATCATCATCGGGAATGGAGCTGTCGAAGAAAACCCGTTTCCTTTTCTTGATTTGCAACCGTTTTAAGCTGTTGTTGGCACTCGAATTTCTTGATTTCCCATTGACCGAGAAAGAGGAGAAAGCTTTTTTCTCTAAAAGCTCAATCTTTTGCTGTTGATGATCTTTGATCAGATCATCGACCTCGTTGTTGATCCATTGAATGATGTCGCCATCCTGTTTCAATGAATCCCAGGTTGACCGATAACGATGTTGGTTGACCTGAACAATCAATCCACCACAACATTCCTTTATCCTCTCCACCACATCATCGAATATCGGTATAAATCGGTTTAGCCTATCGTACAATTCTCGTTGATTTCCGCTGACCAAATCTTCTGAAATCTGAATGAAAAAACAATAATCATCAGCGTGGTTGAAGGTGATCTTGCGCCAGGTGTTCTTCAACCTAACCACCGGTGGACATTGTAGGCTTTGTGTCAACAAATTCACCGAATGCCAATTTCCCAAGCATTGTAGCTCACGAATCACATCGATGAAGAACAATATCGATTCGATTCTTTTATCCAGATCATCGTTCCTTAAGATGTAGGTGGCAATCAATCGAATGATACGATTTTGGAAATATAACAAAGCCTTGATGTTGGCACAACCGTTCTGTGTTGAAAAAATAAAAATAAAAATTTATTAAAATATTTATTTATCCAATGACACAGTGTGACACAATGTGTTCGATTCGACCCTACCAAAGCGTTTGTTTGAGTCATAAAATTGACAATCTCAAAAGATTTGATCGAATTAAAATATTGCCGAACAATCAATGTCAATTCGTAGGCAAACAACCGTTGTTGTTGTTTAGAGGATTTCAGCTTAAACTTGGGATATACTTGATCAGAAACAGTGTTTTTAGCTTTCTTATTTTTACCTGTGTTGTTTGTTTTAAATCAAAGAAAAAAAATTATAAAATTTTAAAAAACCAATTCAAGTTAATCAAAATCAATGTTTACTTTGGTATAACCAAAAATCATCATCATTATCATCATCATCATCATCATCATCATCATCATTGTCCATCAGATAATCGGGCTTCTTCTCTTGGTCATTGTCAGATTCGTAGAAAATTGTTTGTTTCTGTTTGAATTCGTATTCGGGATTTATTAGTTTCAGTTTCTCTTGGTAGATGTCTCGTTGCCGGATCATTTCTAGTTTTGCCGACCACAACAACCGTCCACCGGCATAGCTTTGGCGGCGAAAACTAAAATCATTGGAGGCTGCATTGGTTTGATCGGAAAAGTTTGGAGGTACTAGGCTTTGGCGTCGCCGTTTGCTAATGGCTTGTACGAACAGAACATCCGATTCGGACATTGGACCATCCAAGTTAAATTTCATTTCGGCAAAAATCATATCGTTGTTTAGGTTGCTCATCGAAATGTTTTTGCAGATATCGATTCTGAAATCGTTGTCCAGTAGATTTTCTTCTTGGCATTCGTTTTGGTTCAAAAACAGCTCCGATGACCATTCACGCAATGTAAGATAGTTTTTTGAAAGCATCAGTTTTTCATTGAACCCAGTTTCAGGGGATGGTGTCAGGAAAACGTGCTGCGGTTGGAGAATCGATCCTCTTCTGGTCTTGTTCAATCGGCTCCATTTGGCTTTTTCGAATGTCTCTAGCACCTCATCGGAGCTTTCCACCAACTCTTCCCAGGTTTTGATTTTTCTCTCTTTCTCCTTTGGCAAATTCAATCCAACCGTACAACCATCTTGAACATCGATACCGAATCGATTTACACTGCCACTGGGATCGATCTCTAATGGAAAATCATTGTTAAACTGATAGGGAATCTTCCACAATTTATCCTTGGCCTTCAATTCGGGAAACTTGAAAAATCGATCTAGATTTATGGAAGGGTTATCGGCCAACAGATCAAGCAAATCTCTTTCATCATCATCGATCAAAATTTCTTTATTGGTGATTGGTTTCTCTGTTTTTAGATAGTCAACCAGTTTGGATTTCTGTTGAAACGTTTGGCGGAGTTGTTTTTTGCTTGGCGAATCTTTGCCAGCCGAATTGTTGAATGTCTGATCGAATGATGCGTATTTTATTAGTTGATTGTTCAATGATGTTTGTCGTTGTTTGGCCTTGTTCCGTTGTTGGTTGTCCAAATCATCTTCGCTCAACTTCCGAGCCTCGACATCGATGAAACGGATTCTCATCGTTTCCTTCTTACCACCAACAACACGGTTGTTCATTGTGTTTTTTCTAATGAAAATTTTACAGTCGATGCAAACCAACCAGTTTCACCACCACAGGTGTGAATTCACACAAATTCAACCAAAAAAACTTTTCAAATATTTGGGAGAAAACGCAGCACAACACATCAAAACACAATGCTTGCAAAACAAACAGGCAAACTACCAAGTACTTTCAAGTACTTTTTCTTAAAAAAAAATTTCACACTACTTTCAACTATCCTAACCTAACCCAACTTCACAAATAATACAGGCTGACTACAGATGAAAAAGACTCTACCAGTGTCGTCTATGGTGACATTGAAACTTGAAGACATTCTGGTGGTTAAAATAATCGATAGTTTAGCGATGATGATGATGATGATCGTTTGTAAAACTATTGTCTCCACTTTCATATAAACAACGGTCGTTTGATGTTGTTATTTTTTTTTCGAAAAAAGCACACACGGAGATGAGAAGCCTATCTCGTTTTATTAATTATTGAAATACCAATGAATATGATGGATGGCAATGGTATGTATGGATGGTGTTTAGATAATGATGACGACGATAATGATAAATGTCTCCGATGTCGATTTTAATTTCAAATTAAATAGTTGTAAATAGTTGTTTTTTTATAATTATTTTACAAAAATTGTTGATATCTCGATTTTTTTTTTGCTTGATTTTCTCGGTAGTTTTTTATAAAAAACGATTTTTTCCACTTTTTCAATAGGATTAATCATCGATTACTTATTCGAATAATTAAAAAATTTATAAATATTTTTATAATTATTTTCTCGTACTCCTTTGGGTGAATATAAAATGTCTCTTTCAGTGAGACATAAATTCTTAGAAAGAAATAGAACGAGAGAGATTGAAACACACATTAAATCGAATGTTAAAAATGAAACGGTAAATGACATAGTAATTAACATTACAAATTTTTTCCCGGATTTATAGCAGGTTGTTAAAAAAAGAAAAACCGACGATGCAATAAATAAATAATTAAAACTCCTGGTCAAAGGTCTTACTTTTCAAGGTAGATTTTTAAAAATTAAAAAACAAATTTTTTTTTTATTACAGATTATGATTTAAAAAAAAAAATTTAAATTAATAAAGTTTTTAAAACAACATAAAGATGGCAGTACGTGTCTTGAGGAAAATAATTTTATGAGTTTGACAATATGAAAACGAGATGTCAGCACAAGTTAAAAAAAAAAAACGTTTGATTGAAATTTATAGCAACAGTGAATCGATTGGAAATCAACTAAAAAGTATTTGTTTTTCTTATTCGATTTGATTCGATCACAAAACAATCCGTTTTACCAATAACAAAAGCATTTTGTGTTATTAGTTTTTAAATAGACTAGTATAAAATGTTGATGAAAAAATATTTTCATTTAGCTTGGCTTGGATTTTGTTTCGTCGATGTAATCTCTGTCGATGAAATCTCTTGTTCATCAAGGTAATTTTTGGCTTTTAATGGCTTTCAAATGCTCATCATTTATACCACACAAATACCTCGAATAATAATTATTGCTCAAGAATACCACCAAACATAAACCCGAAAGTACATCGACACTGATGAACAAGAAAAAATTGTGTTAAGAGCAAGTGTTTTTGGTTTTTGCAATACTAAATCAATCAATCGGATCAAGGTCCATAGCAACGTTTTTTTTTCTCGCTCTTCTTATCAAGAAAATTCACACGCGATTAGAGAAAATTGAATCAGATTGAAACAAAACTTTTCTTTGGTTGGAAATTTTCTCTTTCATCTCAAATAGAAAACAAAAAACGATTTCAAGTAAACTTCATAAAGGAAAAAAACCATTGAAACCATTGGTAAAGAAATCCAATCATTTTGATGAAACCAGAATGATAATAGGTGACGTCTACGTTCAATTGACAATCATTTTGGTGTCCATTATCATGGTGCTATCGATGCTAATCCTTTATATTGTTTGGCATACGTTTCGTTTGAAGAGACAATACGAATCACATCAGCTGGATGGCAATCTACAGCCTCATCAACAGGATATCTCTGGGGATGAGGATGGTGACCAAAATTTGTGGATTAATCAACACCGTGAATCGGTTACCACCAATGATGACAACAACATGATTACGGATGATTCACCTATCTCGTAAGTGTTTAATGAACTTGAAGTTTGATTTTGGAAAGTTTTTCTTCATGAGAAACGTCAATTGGGAACAGCAGGGGCAAACAATAAACAAATTGTTTGACATTTTTTTTTTCTTGTTGACCTAAATTTTTCAGTTCTCATTTATGGTTTTTTCAGTTCTCCTTTGTTTGTTTATTGTTAATAATAATTTTTTTTTCTTTTGTTTGTTCCAAAGTTTCGTTCCAAAATCGGATAATGTCAAAATAGACGAAGGACGTGAAAATGGACGTGAACAGATGTTGAACCATAACACTCATATACAACTCAGAGAACAGCAACAACTCCATAGAAATCGAACGCTGGTAAAACAACAACAGCCAGTGGTGTTGTTATCGGCTAGAATCAGAAAACCATCGCCACCAATGTTGACGACGTTTTCGAATATCAACAGCTCAAACAACAACCGCAACCAAGGACGTCGAATGATGTTCAAGTCGATGAAAATGGGAAAAAGTTTTCCACCTCCGCCTGCCGAGATGGCCGCCAACAACAACAATGGTGGAACGATGTTCTTGCCACCACCACCATCATTCACATCGTCATCCACTTTTCCTCGTTCCCAAATTGGTGGCCTGAGAGTCATCGATGCATCGATGAGTAATGAATTGAGCGAATATTGTGTACCAAATTGTTGAATGCTCTCTTGGCTTTATTTAAAAGGTGATCATCATTATCATCCAGTTATTATTAGAAGCTAATAAAACGATAAAAAAAATTTATTATGGTGAGACATTTGCCCATCACTAACATGATGATGATAATATTAAGCGAACCATCATTTTTTTTTTCATAAATAACAATTTATTATCTTTTTTTTAACAACAGTTTTTGAATAAATAACAAAAAATATATAAAAACCCTTGGGTTTCATCAATCAACATGGTCAAACAATCAATAAACAGCTTGAATTCAAATTGGAAAGAAAAATTGAAAACAACTATGGTACATGCGTGGCAGACACCAAAAAAAAAAAAACAAAAGGACAGAGTAACCAGAAAATTTTTTTGGTTCTCTAGGCCCAGAACCAGAAAATGGCAGTTTTTCAATTGAATTTTTGTTTTGAAGAGGCAAATTAACTTGGATAAATCACAATCATAAATTCTTCTTCTTTAAAAGATCGGGTTCAAGGTTTAGAAGAGATATATATCGAATAAGAGAACATCAAGAGCTTCTGGCATCCTCCAATAGACTTCGATAATGTCGGCTTTTGGTTGTCAATTAATGGTCGAGAAAAAAAATTTAAAATAAATAAATAAATCATCGAGTTTTCAAATGTCTGCAGGTTAGTTTTAAAAGCATAATGAAAAAGACCATAATTTCGTTAGTGAATATTAAATTTAGTTTATAATTATATAGCTTTAGATTAAATATTATTAAGAGAATATTTTCTCGGCTCTATCATTATCATTGGTGGTGAATATTTTCCAATATTTAATATTGAGATAACCAAAGTTGAGAGACAATTCAAATCAAGGTGAATCGGCAGTCAGATCGGTGGTTAGAATTGAAAAGAAATTAAATCAAATTAAATGTTAAGCGTGTTTTTTCGAAGAGATCGAGAAAAAAAATAGAAAAAAAAACGGAAAAAATCGAAAAAAAAAAAGAAAAAAAATCGAAAGAAATCGAAAACAAAAATCGAAAAAGAATCATTTAAAGGTTTACCTCCAAATGATGACGATGCCCAGTGTTATGCACAAAATGATGGCAATGATCAACAAGAAAATCACAAACGCTCGTAACATGTTCTTTGATCCGGCCTGTTTGACGTCAACGGTCGTATTGTCGTTGTTGTTGTTTCCAATGGTTTCTCGTTCAATCTCCAAATCGGATGGCAATTTATAGGTGGACGATGTTCTATCGGTTTGATCGGTGGCCAACAATGGTGATCCATTGTCGTCCAATGAATCAACACTCTCGATCGATGATGGTTCACCACCGTTTTCGTAAAATTTTCGTGGAACGCATTGCCGATTCCAGGCGATGTAACGCCTCTCGCATTGACATATTCCAAATTTGGTGTTGCATTCTTGGTGAAGACCGCATTGAAGGGTTTGATTCACTTCATAGACACATCTTTCGTTTAGTTTTGGAGCTGACCAGTCAGTCAGTGTCAGTGGATCAGTGAAGGGATAAGAAAAACATCAACATCCATCAAATCTTATTTGATTGATTATTACCATTGATTATGAAAACATAGCCCAAATCATGACAGTCCATCGGATTTCTGACCATCCAATCCCTGGAGCAAACAAACTTATCATCGACTTGGCAAGCCGCTTCGACTAGATAACCACTACGGTTCGAGATATAAGTCTGATTTATTTGATCTTCCAAACAAGAAACATCAAAATTGAATTCACCTAAACACTTGGTACGTTTAGGATCGATACAGTGTAGGAAACTTTGCAATTGATGCAATGGTTTAACATCACGCGGTATCGACATGAATGACAACACCATTCTAGCATTGGTGCTGAACGACAACGGTAAATCATTTGGTCGATTACTTAAATCGGCATGACAGACAATGGTCAAGTTTCGATTGTTGTAAGCCGTGATGTTCGAATCCGATATCCGAACAAAACCCGAAGACGATGATAATAAAGATGATGATGATGATGATGTTGGAGAGGATGTTTGATTCGAGGTAATCGTAGAAATCAATGACAATGAAGTCGATGATAATAATGAGGATTCTGGAATGAGAGATGTTGTTGTTTGCTCATGCTCAATGGTGAACACCATTGATGAGCCACACCAAAACAATGAAACAATTAAAACCAAGAGCCTCCATTCATGGCTCGAGAACATTGGTTTCGAGACAGACCGATAGTTTTCTCGATGATTCCGTGATTTTTTTCTCACTGTTTCAAACATCATCATCGTTTTAAAACATCGAAGTGAAAACAAAAGGGCTTCAACAAAGAAGAGGAGGAAGAGTTTTTTTTAAGCACAAGCACCGCCACTGGTTGTTCGTTGTCGAACATTGAAAAAATTCATCCGATTCAGCCGATGATAGAAGAAATGATCGGTTCGACACTTTGGAAGCGTTTTTTTACGTCGTCGATGTTTTACAAAAAAAAACCTCAAAGAAGAAGAAAAATTGAACAACAACCCACGTTTTTAAAATGTAAATCGATGTTGTTAAAAAACTTTCAATTGATCATTCAAATGTCAAATTGTTGATTCGTTTTGATTGCCACGATTGAGCATTCATTGAGATTCATTTATTCAATGTTCAATCATCATAATCGCCGTCGTCGTTTTCAAATTTTGAACGATTCGAATTCAAAATTTTGAATTTGTTTATATTCGAAATAACAACACAACAACCACCAACACAAACACCAAATTGGAGAACAAGCAAACAAGCAAGCAAGCAACAACTTGTCGCAAAACAACAAACGATGAAGCTGTCAAACGATTTCTTCTTCTTGAATCATTAACATCAAAAAAAAATTGAATTATTCTTTAAACAATGCGAACAAATCGAACGTTTGAATTCGTAAGTTTCTAAAAATAAATTTCAAGAGAAAGCAGTTAATCACGTTAAGGAACTTCTAGTCGGAAGTGACTACCACCAAAAACGATTAATCGATTTTTCTTTTTTAAGCTTCGGATATTCGATTTGTTCGATCAAATTGATTGAATTCAGGTGGAAAATTTTAAAGATTGAAGCACCTGACCACCGGAGCACATTCCTGAAGGTTTTTTTTCGATTATTTTAAAGCACTTTCAGTTGATGAGAGGATTGATTGTTACGATGATGAATCGAATGAATCGATTAAAAAAAAAAAATTTTCTTTCTGATTAATCACAAACACATCACACTCAATGCACTTCTTGTCCATAGAAATGGAAATGAAGGTTTTTTTTCCAACCAACCAGTGGATTCAATCCACACAACGCAAACTCAACTCTCAACACAGCCACAGAGACACACACATTGATGGATTCAGAACGACAAGCAACCAACGTATTTTCACATATTATAACAGCAAAAGTGCAACGAAAACCAAACACAAAGAGTTGTTATTGTGTCTGTGTGTCTCTGTGTGTGTGTCAAGATGCTTTTGATTGAGAAGTGTTTTCGATGTTGCCATAATAATATTATCATTATCATGATTCGGTTTGTTTGTGTGACGATGCGAGTTTAGTCGACTTGTCGATACTAAAGAAAAATTGACATACAATCATTTCAATTTAAATTCTCTTTCAAGAAGCTTTCATCAAATAACAAATGATTGATTGTAATGAATTGAAACACGTCCATGTCCATGTTTGGGGATTCGTTTCAAAACAAATGAAACGAATCTCGATCATCAGCTAAATGAACAAGCTGTGTGAGTGAAACACAAGTTCATCCAAAAAAAATCTTCTTGAAACTTTTTGTTTTTGGATCTTTCTGAATGTTTGGGTGTCAGAGTATTATCATTATCATGATCTATAAATATCGTCATATCATCATTCAAAAGCTTATCACCTTGCTCAATTTGTTTGTTCCCATGTTGCTTTTCTGAATGGGATGTTTTTGTTTTTGGTAGATAATGTTATTTGATGGTTGATTATTGTTATTGATCACATTTGACACAATCTTGGTGTGTGTCACATTGAAATTGATTCATTCAAAAAAAAATTTTTTTCAAGGAAAAAAAAACCAGTGGAAAAATCGTTGATAGTGAAACAGCATTCGAATTGAATCGATAGATTTGTTTGGTCTTGTCGGCTCGGAAACGATGTTTGTAAATGAGAGAAAATTACACAAAACTTTCAAACAAGATTTTTTTACACAAAAAAAAAAACAAAGTCTCTTCAGAGCACAACAAATCGTAAATGTAAAACAAAACGAAACATTTATCATCTCTCATTGGCCAGCTAGCTAGTTCAATTAGCGCTGTTAAACTGACCAAATAGATAAATCGATTTGATCGTATCGATAGAGAGAAAAATAAATATCTCAAATTCAAAGCTATTTCAATATCGAAATAAACATTTCAAGCAACTTGTGTAACATGTAATTAAATGACAATGTTAAATCGATGTTTTCGATGTATCAATCGTTTTTTAATGTGTGTCTATTTTGTTTGTCTATCTGTCTTCATGATCATTGATCGATCAATGATGATAGATTGCAAAACGATGATAATGATCTTAATGAAATAAATTAAAATCTACGACGACAATCGTACCCAGAGGATAAGTTTAGTTTTTTTTTTTTCGCAGCCAAGAGCTCATGTCAGAAGAATTCTTTTTATCATCGTTTTCTTGGTTGGTAATAAATTATACCCAATGCTTCCATGTTTGTGTGTTTGAGAAGCCACAACACAAACACACGCACACACAGCTGCTCTGGAACGGACTTGTTCTGGAATGCATTGCCTATTGTTTGTGAACAGTCCCGGGTCCAATCGTTTTGGGTACTCGGGCTGTTGCAGTTGTTTTTTCATTATATAAAAACCAAACGCTCGTTATTGTGATTGGTTTCTTTACTTTGTCTACGGATAGCTTCTTCTTCTTCTTTCCCGGACCCGAATCGGTGGGCTTCTTTCTTCTTGATGAAGCCCCAACCACACACATTCAGCTGTCATTTGATAATAACAATTATACTTGACTCAGTTTTTCCTTCAAATTTCCGTTGTGTTTCACAATCTCAATTCGATTAGTTAACATTATGCCAACCTATCCGGTATTCGTTTTTGGCACACACACACACACACACACATGATGACGAACCCGAATCAAGCAAAATCCCGGTAACACCACAAAAAAACGGAAAGAAATCTTTAAAAAGCTTTTGTGGTCTTGTGTTGCTTGTGGTTGGATATGACCAAAATTTATGAGATTTTTCTCTTATTCACTCTCTGTGTGTGTGTGTGTGTTTGTTTACCCGAACAGCCATAAATCTTTTCATAAAACTTCGAATCCACAAATACTTCGCTTGCTTTCTAAAACCACTCTCTGTGTGTGTTGTTTTTTTTTTTCTGCCAAATTTGTAGATTTCTGAAAAGTTTTTTTTAAACATTTCTTTCGAAAACTTTTCTTCTTTAGAGAAAAACACGGCAACACGGCTTGAGAGATTGGTGGTTGAGCAAAAATCCAAGAAAAAAATATCGTATGATCTCATCAAAAATAGTGCTAAAAATAGACCGATAGAGTTTCCGAAGAAGGCAGAAAACCGCCCGGCCAGACTAGACGTGACGTGATGTGACATCCATTGGTGGTGGTGGCGGCATTAACCAGAAATCGTTGGAGAAAACTACCACACCAAAAAACTGCCACATCTATTCGAGAAGAATCATTTCGATGTTTGGTGTGTTTGTGTGTGTTGAAGTGTTCTCGATGTTCTGAAGAAAACTTTTGATGACTTTGATGATGAATGAAACCGATTATTTGTGACTCCGAAAAAGATTCGGTGCTTATCAAACAATATTCTCTTCGGGTACTGTTATTTTTTTTTCAATGTGAAGAAAAAACAACAGCAAAAATGTTGTGCCCTAGGTCCTGCTGCTGCTGCTGCTGTTCCTCTTGTTGTTGTTGATATTAGAAAAAAAACTTTCGATATTAATCGATTCTTCAATTTATTAATCGATTAATTTACAAATCTCAAATAAATTTTAATAATAAAAAAAAAAAAAAAATGGTCAAACTAACCTCTTGGTTTTCCATTGTTCGATGGTCATTGATATTGACCCTAATCTTGACCATTCTGTTGGCCATCTTTCCCATACTGTTTCCAAGACATTTTGATAAGGATATGGCAACCAGTACCGAATACAAGATTCATTGTGCCATTTTGGTTGGTCTATCATTGTTTGGCTTGTTATCGATTTGTTGTTACCTTTATTGGATGACATTGATCTTTTCCCTGGCCATGACAGTCTATTTGATTTTTGAGATTTACTACAACATCGGAAATATTGGCCATTATATCACCATGATTGGTTTGATCATTTGTTCGTTTACGTTTTGTGCTGTGATGAGAAGACTTCGCAACGAAGCTCTCTACGGAGCTTGAAAAAAAACTAATAGAAAACTTCTTCAAGATTTCCGATAGAAAATTTCTTATCATCATTTATTTCATATCATTTATAATTTCAAAATCAGGAATTTTTTGTAAAAATATTTTGTAATTTTTCTTTGAAAATAAAAACTAAATTCTTTTCTTTTTTTTTTTAAAGAGACGAAATAATCGAAAACTTTTTTACAAATCGATGAACGATTTTGGTTTTCCTGGTTTTTCGATTTATTCCACAACTTAGCTTTTAGATGAGCTGTTGAGCTGAAAA
Organism: Octodonta nipae; assembly: GCA_034190945.1. NCBI lineage: Eukaryota > Metazoa > Arthropoda > Insecta > Coleoptera > Chrysomelidae > Octodonta > Octodonta nipae. Next base: position 30,997 of record JAVLUE010000317.1, on the reverse strand, counting down.
AAAAACCGGCAATGTGAAAACCAGAAAAAGATGAACAACATCAAGATTCTTTGTTTCTTCAAATTTTTGATAAACTTACGATCTCAATTCCGCTGATTAACCTGCCTATTTGAATTTTTCTGAGAACACTTTCGGGTAAATTGCTGTAAATGAAAAAAATTCGAATTGACCGGTACTTTGATCAAGCTATAGATTTACGAAAAAATTGTGTAGTTCTAATTTATTTATTCGAATAATAGTTTTATAGAATTTTCTTTTCGTCTCTCAATTTCTATAAAAACCCAGTCGGTTTGGAGTTTTAAAATTTGTTGCTGTAGGAATAAGAAAACGATGATTTTAAGAAAACTAATTTTCATTGTTTTTGCCTTGAAAGTCACTGCAAACCAAACCATGATTTCAACAGATTTTGATTGTAATTTGAGAATGTTTTGGCCATCGGATTTAAAATGGATGAACTTTGGATCATAACCAATCGATTCGTGTTCAAATATTCTCGTTATATTTTTGATTTTGAAAATTTAAAGTTCAATTTCTACAAAGAGAAACCAGAGTTTCATTTGATTTATGAAGAATTCTTCGATGCTTGGTCGAGTCTAGAATTTGAAACCAGTTATAGAGAACGACACACTGAAAGAGATAAAATTTCTGCCGGAATCTTTCCCAAACATTTTACTTTTATCCGAGAGAACGGTTTACGTTATGGTAAAACATTTCGGTTTCGCATGTACTACACAAGATCCTATGCCTGGTTAGCATACAACAATAACGATTTCTACCTAAGCCCATCAAATTATATACGAACAAAATGGCGTAATGCCCCATTAGAACAGGTACGTCTCATCTCGTCAAACCGTAAAGATTTTTACGCCATAGCCTGGGATTATGATAGTGAAACCTCTGTCTACCTTTATGAAGATCATTATCTCAGAAAAATTTTGGGATACTTCTGTACCAATACAAATCAAACAGAATTAGTTTTCTCAAAAAAAAGTAAATGCCCTGGTTCTCTGGTGCCATGGTTCATGGAGATCGATCTAGCTTTTGAAAATGATTACTTTATATTTTTGATTTCTAACAAATCAATGGTTACGATAATTAAGAAAGATTTCTCCGATCCACTAAAACAATATCGGTCCGGTGTTTTTGAACAGCTTCCAATAAAAGAAACCATGATTTGTTTGAAAGACCCATTTGGTGGTGATGCGAATACGATCCAAGAAAAGAAGTACAAACCTAAACAACCAACACTCCCTATCCTCCTACCATTAGAATGGGAAAGAATTCAAGGTTTATTAAGTCTTCTGGCTTTCTCAATCCTGGTAACAGTGTTGCTGCTAGTTTTCCTAAACACTTGTCGTTTCAAATCGAGGAAACAAACTAATAAAATCGTTGATAGAAATCCATTGATCACTATTCGACTCAAAACAACAAGAAGACATCGATCAATTTCCTAGTCTCAAGAGTTTTCTGAACAGAAAAAAATACAGAACAAAAATTTTCACTGGAAAAAAACAAAATCTTAATAAATTTTTGAAAAACAAACGCCTTCAATGAAAAATTTTCACAGGCATTTTATATTAGAAAACATTCCGTGAAACTATTTAAAAAAAATTTTCCTAAAAATTATTTCGAATTAGTAACCTATACAAGGTATTCACGATTATAAGAGAGGTAGAACAAAAAAAAATGCTCCTCCTCTTATATTAAAACTTGGGTCTATTTCTACATGTGAGGTATTTCTGGCTATTTCTGTAGAAATATATAAAAAAGAGTCTCCGCCCTTAATGATGAGAAACACTACCTTATAACAAAGAGAGATTTGCAAAAATTCAACAGCTTTCTCGAACTATTCGATTCGAAAGTTCAAGATTTCAAAAATTTCAACCTATTTTCAAATTCGTGATGATAAAATAATTTTTTTATTGATTTAGGATTTTTTTCTGTTCAGAAAACTCTTGAGGCTTAGAAATTGATCGATTGCTTCTTGTTGTTTTTCTGATTCGAGCCGAGTGGTGATCAATGGATTTCTATCAACGATTTTATTAATTTTTTTCCTCGATTTGATACGACAAGAATTTTGGGAAAACTAGCAGAAACACTGTTACTAGGATTGAGAAAGCCAGAAGAATTAGAAAACGTTGAAAACTTTCCGATTCTAATGGTAGGATAAAGAGTGTTGGTTGTCTATGTTCGTAATTCTTCTCTTGGCTCGTATTCGCATCACCACCAAATGGATTTTTCAGACAAATCATGGAACTTTTTATTGGAAACTGTAGAAAAACACTCTCAAAATTACAATCAAAATCTGTTAAAATCATGGTTTGGTTTGCAGTGACTTTAAAGGCAAAAATAATGAAGATTAGTTTTCTTAAAATCATCGTTTTCTTATTCTACAACAACAAATTTCAAAACTCAAAACCGACTGGGTTTTTATAGGAATTGAGTGACGAAAAAAAATTCCATAAACAATTATTCGATAATTAGTCGAATAAATAAACAAGAAAACTATTTTTTTTTCGTAAATCTATAGCTTGGACCGATTTTTTTAAGATTAGATTATGAAGAATCGATTTTTTGGGATGAGCGTTGTTCGTCAAAGAATTGTTCTTTGGCGAGCATGCGCTCCGAGAACGATGTTTTGAGTGGAAGTGTTTTGGAGCTAGAACTTTTTACTTGAAAAATATTCTGGCATTTTTTTTTTGTTATCGATTGTTCTGATACCAACTGTTATTTTTTTTAGTCAAGTTAAGGATTTTAGATTTTAGGATATTTTATTCTATTTTCTAATCCGTGATAATAAAATAATTTTTTTTATTGATTTTTAAGATTTTTTTTTCCTAGTGAAAATTTTTGTTCTATATTTTCTGTTCAGAAAACTCTTGAGGCTAGGGAATTGATCGATGTCTTCTTGTTGCTTTGATTCGAATCGAGTGGCGATCAATGGCTTTCTATCAACGATTTTATCAACTTTTTTCCTCGATTTGAAACGACAAGAATTTAGGAAAACTAGCAGAAACACTGTTACCAGGATTGAGGAAGCCAGAAGAATTAGAAAACGTTGAATTCTTTCCCATTCTAATGGTAGGAGGATAGGGAGTGTTGGTTGTTTAGGTTCGTAATTCTTCTCTTGGGTCGTATTCGCATCACCACCAAATGGGTCTTTCAGACAAATCATGGAACTTTTTATTGGAAACTGTAGAAAAACAGTGGATTGACTGTTTGGTTGTTCGGAGAAATTTTTTCCAATCACCGTGATCATTAGAGGGCTGAAAATCAAGAATAGATAGTGATCATCTTCGAAAGCTAGATCGATGTTCATGAACCATGGCGCCAGAGAACCAGGGCATCCACTTTTTTTCGAGAAAACTATTTCCGTTCGATTTGTATTGGTACAAAAGTATCCAAAATATCATTGAGATAATGATCCTCATAAAGGTAGACAGATCTTTTACTTTCATAATCCCAGGCTATGGCGTAAAAATCCTTACGATTTGACGAGATCAGACGTACCTGTTCTAATGGGACATTACGCCAGGTTTTTCTTATATAATCTGATGGGCTTAGATAGAAATCGCTTTTGTTGTATGCTAACCAGGCATAGGATCTTGTGAAGTACATGCCAAACCAAAATGTTTTACCATAACGTAAACCGTTCTCTCGGATAAAAGTAAAATGTTTGGAAAGATTCCGGCAGAAATTTTATCTCTTTCAGTGCGTCGTATCCTATAACGAGGTTCAAATTCTAAACTAGACCAAGCATCGAAGAACTCTTCATAAACAAAATGAAACTCTGGCTTCTCTTTGTAGAAATTGAACTTGAAATTTTTTAAATCAAAAATGGCACGAGAATATTTGAACACGAATCGATCGGTTATGATCCAAAGTTTATCGGATTTAAATCCGATGGCCAAAACTTTCTTAAAATTACAATCAAAATCTGTTGGAATCATGGTTTGGTTTGCAGTGACTTTGAAGGCAAAAAAATCAAATTAGTTTTCTTAAAAACATCGTTTTCTAATTCTACAACAACAAATTTCAAAACTCCAAACCAACTGAGTTTTTATAGAAATTGAGAAACGAAAAAAAAATTCCATGAAACTATTATTCGAGAATTATTTTTCGAATTTTTCTAAATTTCTTTAAAAACCCAGTCGGTTTGGAAATTTGTTGTTGTAGAATTAGAAAATGATGTTTTCAAGAAAATTAATTCTGATTTTTTTTGCCTTCAAAGTCACTGCAAACCAAACCATGATTCCAACAGATTTTGATTGTAATTTCGAGAATGTTTTGGCCATCGGATTCAAATCCGATAAACTTTGGATCATAACCGATCGATTCGTGTTCAAATATTCTCGTGCCATTGTTGATTTAAAAAATTTCAAGTTCAATTTCTACAAAGAGAAGCCAGAGTTTCATTTTGTTTATGAACAGTTCTTCGATGCTTGGTCGAGTCTAGAATTTGAAACTCGTTATAGAATACGACGCACTGAAAGAGATAAAATTTCTGCCGGAATTTTCTCCACCTATTTTACTTTTATCCGAGAGAACAAGTTTCATTTTGCTAGAAAATTTTCGTTTGGCCTGTCCTACACAAGATCCTATGCCTGGCTACAATACAACGAAAACAAGTTCCATCTAAGCATTCCAAAATATATAAGAAAAATCTGGCAAAATGAGTTAGAACGAGTACGTCTGATCTCGTCAGATCAGGCAGATTTTTTCGCCTTAGCCTGGACCAAAACTTCCGCCTACCTGTATGAGGATCATTATCTCAATGATATTTTTGGATACTTTTGTACCAATCCAAATGGAACAGAAATAGTTTTCTCAAAAAAAAGTGGATGCCCTGGTTCTCTGGTGCCATGGTTGATGGAGATCGATCTAGCTTTTGAAGATGATCACTATCTATTCTTGATTCTCATCCCTTCAATGATCATGGTGATTGAGAAAAATTTCTCCGAACAACCAAACAATCAATCCACTGTTTTTCTACAGTTTCCAATAAAAAGTTCCATGATTTGTCTGAAAGACCCATTTGGTGGTGATGCGAATACGACCCAAGAGAAGAATTACGAACCTAAACAACCAACACTCCCTATCCTCCTACCATTAGAATGGGAAAGAATTCAACGTTTTCTAATTCTTCTGGCTTCCTCAATCCTGGTAACAGTGTTTCTGCTAGTTTTCCTAAATTCTGGTCGTATCAAATCGAGGAAAAAAATTAATAAAATCGTTGATAGAAAGCCATTGATCACCACTCGGCTCGAATCAGAAGAACAACAAGAAGAAATCGATCAATTTCCCAGCCTTAAGAGTTTTCTGAACAGAAAATATAGAGCAAAAAGAACAAAAAAAAATTTAAATCAATAAAAAATTTATTTTATCACCACGAATTTGAAAATAGGTTGAAATATTTTGAAATCTGGAACTTTCGAATCGAATAGTTCCAGAAAGCTGTTGAATTTTTGCAAATCTCTCTTTGTTATAAGATACTGTTTTTCATCATTAAGGGCGGAGACTCTTTTTCATATATTTCTACAAAATTAGCCGGAAATACCTCAGATGTAGAAATAGACCCAAGTTTTATTATAAGAGGAGAAGCATTTTTTTTTTTTCTACCGCTCTTACAAAAAGAGATTTGCAAGAATTCAACAGCTTTCTGGAACTATTCGAAAGTTCCAGGTTTCGAAAAATTTCAACCTATTCTCAAATTCGTGATGATAAAATAATTTTTTATTGTTTTAAGATTTGTTTTTCCCAGCTATAGATTTACAAAAAAAAACCGATAGTTCTTGTTTATTTATTCGAATAATAGTTTCATGGAATTTTTTTTTTCGTTTCTCAATTTCTATAAAAACTCAGTTGGTTTGGAGTTTTGAAATTTTGTTGTTGTAGAATTAGAAAACGATGTTTTTAAGAAAACTAATTCTGATTTTTTTTGCCTTCAAAGTCACTGCAAACCAAACCATGATTCCAACAGATTTTGATTGTAATTTTAAGAAAGTTTTGGCCATCGGATTTAAATCCGATAAACTTTGGATCATAACCGATCGATACTTGTTCAAATATTCTCGTGCCATTGTTGATTTAAAAAATTTCAAGTTCAATTTCTACAAAGAGAAGCCAGAGTTTCATTTTGTTTATGAAGAGTTCTTCGATGCTTGGTCTAGTTTAGAATTTGAACCTCGTTATAGGATACGACGCACTGAAAGAGATAAAATTTCTGCCGGAATCTTTCCCAAACATTTTACTTTTATCCGAGAGAACGGTTTACGTTATGGTAAAACATTTTGGTTTGGCATGTACTTCACAAGATCCTATGCCTGGTTAGCATACAACAAAAGCGATTTCTATCTAAGCCCATCAGATTATATAAGAAAAACCTGGCGTAATGTCCCATTAGAACAGGTACGTCTGATCTCGTCAAATCGTAAGGATTTTTACGCCATAGCCTGGGATTATGAAAGTAAAAGATCTGTCTACCTTTATGAGGATCATTATCTCAATGATATTTTTGGATACTTTTGTACCAATACAAATCGAACGGAAATAGTTTTCTCGAAAAAAAGTGGATGCCCTGGTTCTCTGGCGCCATGGTTCATGAACATCGATCTAGCTTTCGAAGATGATCACTATCTATTCTTGATTTTCAGCCCTCTAATGATCACGGTGATTGGAAAAAATTTCTCCGAACAACCAAACAATCAATCCACTGTTTTTCTACAGTTTCCAATAAAAAGTTTCATGATTTGTCTGAAAGACCCATTTGGTGGTTGTGCGAATACGATCCAAGAGAAGAATTACGAACCTAAACAACCAACACTCCCTATCCTCCTACCATTAGAATGGGAAAGAATTCAACGTTTTCTAATTCTTCTGGCTTCCTCAATCCTGGTAACAGTGTTTCTGCTAGTTTTCCTAAATTCTTGTCGTTTCAAATCGAGGAAAAAAGTTGATAAAATCGTTGATAGAAAGCCATTGATCGCCACTCGATTCGAATCAAAGCAACAAGAAGACATCGATCAATTCCCTAGCCTCAAGAGTTTTCTGAACAGAAAATATAGAACAAAAATTTTCACTAGGAAAAAAAAATCTTAAAAATCAATAATAAAAAAATTATTTTATTATCACGGATTAGAAAATAGAATAAAATATCCTAAAATCTAAAATCCTTAACTTGACTAAAAAAATAACAGTTGGTATCAAAACAATCGATAACAAAAAAAAATGCCAGAATGTTTTACAAGTAAAAAGTTCTAGCTTCAAAACACTTCCACTCAAAACATCGTTCTCGGAGCGCATGCTCGCTAAAGAACAATTCTTTGACAAACAACGCTCATCTCAAAAAATCGATTCTTCATTATCTAATCTTGAAAAAATCGGTCCAAGCTATAGATTTACGAAAAAAAATTTTGTATTTCTAATTTATTTATTCGACTAATTATCGAATAATTGTTTTATGGAATTTTTTTTTTCGTCTCTTAATTTCTATAAAAACCCAGTCGGTTTGGAGTTTTGAAATTTGTTGTTGTAGAATAAGAAAACGATGTTTTTAAGAAAACTAATCTTCCTTATTTTTGCCTTTAAAGTCACTGCCAACCAAACCATGATTTTAACAGATTTTGATTGTAATTTTAAGAATGTTTTGGCCATCGGATTCAAATCCGATAAACTTTGGATCCTAACCAATCGATATCTGTTCAAGTATTCTCCTGCCATTGTTGATTTGAAAAATTTTCAATTCAATTTTAAACAAGAGAAACCGGAGTTTCGTTTTGTTTATGAAGAGTTTTTCGATGCTTGGACTAGTTTAGAGTTTGAAACAAATTATAGGAAACGACGATATAGAGATCTGATCTCGGTTGGAATCTTCTCCACCTATTTAACATTCACTCGAGAGAATGGTATCATTTCAAGTTGGTTAAAAGAATATTATCTAAGATCCTATGCCTGGATCACTTACAATGAAAGCAAATTCCACATGAGCGAACTGGACTATATAAGCAAACGGAAAAGTTACAATCCATTCGAATCAATACGTCTGATCTCATCCGAAAAGAGAGATTTTAATGCCTTGGGCTGGGATTTTGAGCTTGAAACGGTCATCTACCTATATACAAATCATTATCTCACCAATGTGCTGGGATATTTCTGTACCAACAAGAATCAAACGAGAATATTTTTCTCACAAGAATATAGTGGATGTTCATTGGTTGGCAATGGCTCCCTGCCATGGTTCCAAACCATCGATCTGGCTTTCGAGAATGATCAATACTTTTTCTTTTTGACAGTACGCCAACCAATGATCATCACCGTGATCAAGAAGGATTTCTTTGATCAACCGGACCTACAGTCCACTGTTTTCCTCCAGTTTCCAATGACAAAGTTCATGATTTGCAAAGACATTGCCAACACCACCGATTCGACGAATGAAACATCGATAACAACCAAAACAGCATTTTCACCAAAGAAGCACCTAAAACTTGGAGCTATACTTCTGTTTTCGATGATCTTTGTAATAGTGTTGTTCATCATTTTTCGAAGATGTTATTGTATGGTGTCGAAGAAAATTGTTTCAAATGGGAAATCCGATGATACCAAATCAATCGATTAAAAAACAAAAAATTCACTCAATACAAGAGAAAGTTTAAAAATCCTAGCTCAAAAACTTTTCAACGCTAAAAACATCGTTTTTATGTTTATCTTAAAAATAAATCGATCTGCTTATAATTTCATTTAAAAAACTAACGGTATCGAAAACAAATAAAATAATAACTGTTTTAATTTATAAATTTTCTAAAATTTTTGTCTGAAATTTATCTTGTCTACTCGACAAGTCCCGAAATCTCGTTTCAAATATCTCGGGAAAATTCTCGGGAACAGGGTTTGAAATCTGATGTGTTTCTACTCACAGAAAACACGGGTTTCTACGGGTAAATTCGAAATTTTGTGACCGATATTTTGCAATACAGCTAAGAGATTTACAAAAAAATTCTATAATTCAAGTTTCAATTAATTTTTCTTCGAGTATAAATTTGCATGGAAAAACTTTTTAGTCGGTTGAAAATAGTAAACGATGATTTTAGGAGTCATCATTGCTTTTGTTCTGATCAATTCGAACCGAATCATCGCCATCACAGATTTTGATTGTGATTTTACGGAAGTCTTGGCCATCGGCTTTAGAAACGATAAACTTTGGATCATGACCGATCGATACCTGTTCAAATACTCTCCTGCCGTTGTTGATTTGGAAAATTTTAAATTCAATTTCTATCAAGAGAGACCAGAGTTTCAGTTTATCTATGAAGAATTTTTCAACGCTTGGACCAGTCTTGAATTCGAAAGAGAATATCGTGGACGATACCATTATAGAGATGTGATTTCGGTGGGAATCTTTCCCACCTATTTGACATTTCTTAGGGAGAATGGTTTCATATCGATTTGGTATCGAGAACATTACATCAGATCCTACGCCTGGCTTAGTTACGGCGATACCAGCATCCACATAAGCGAGCTGGATTACGTAAAAAAACGGAGAAGTCAAAATCCTTTCGAACAGATACGTTTCATCTCGTCCAGTGAGAAGGAGTTTTTCGCCTTGGCCTGGGATTTTGATACTCAAGCCATCGTCTACCTGTATGAGGATCATTATTTTGGCAAAACGTTGGGATATTTTTGTACCATTCAAAATCGAACCAAGATATTGTTTTCGAATGATGCGAAATGCCCGGGCTCTAAGCCATGGTTCATGGAGATCGATCTGGCTTTCGAAGATGATTACTATCTGTTTTTCATTGCTAGCAAATCAATGGTCACCGTGATCAAGAAGGATTTCTTCGAACAATCGAACAAACAGTCCAGTGTTTTTGTAACGGTTCCGTTGAAAAAGTTTATGATCTGTGCGGGAGCCACAAATGCGATCACCACCAATTCTACGACAACCAAGAACATTGTCAAAACCCAAAAACCACTACCACCACTAGTCTTTCCAAAACTTCTCAGATGGCAGAAGTTCAAGTTGACCATGCTTCTCCTGGTTCCAGCCATCCTTATAATAGTGTTTTTACTCCTGTTCCGTCGATGTTCTCGTTTCTTGAAGAAAAAAATGGCCAAAAGACCAATGATGTTTGAATCAATGCCCAAGCGAATCGATTACGAGAAAACCTTTGGCCAGAGAGTTGTCGAACAAGAAATGGAAAACTCTAGCTCCAAGACGACGATCCGTCCACTTAGCCAAACACAGCAGATGATCCCGCAGCGTACGCTCATCCCGATAAAGTTTTTTGGTCAAGTACTACGTTCACCGGAGAAAAAAGTCCCATCCTCAATATCTAATCTGAAAAAATTTGGTTCTCCATCATTTCTCAAAAAGTTTGGCTCTCCATCTTTTCTCAAGAGATTCTCTTTTTTCAAAAAAAACAACAAATAAAACAAAAATAAATCAAAAATTTTTTTAGCTTGTCAAAATTTTTAAATAATTAGCTCAATTAGTTTGAGAAAATACTACTAGATGGCAGTATGAGTTCCAATATAAATAAAAAAATTATTTAAAACTTTATCCTAAAACTTGACATGGTGTTTTATGAGAAAATATTGCCCGAAAATAAGCCGGTTATTCAAAATTTGATCGACAAAGTTTTTTTTTTTTCACAGATCAATCGTTTCATGTTGTTAATCTCTCTTGTGCATCTTCTGCCTTCTGACGGGAAGTCGGAGATGAGGATTCTAGTGTCCGTTTTTTCACTGGAATCCTCTTATCGATGATATTGTTGCTTGGTTTAAGACTTTTTGAGAAAGATTAAGAATTCTATTCGTAATACTTTGGTATAACGTTTTGGCTGTAAATTTTGTTCGAATTTAAGTTTTTCGAAAATTTTCGAAATTTTCTACCAAAATTCGAATAGTTTTTTCGTTTTTTTTTTAAGTATAAATTACCAAGCGAATAATTTAGGTTGGTTGGAATAGTTTTTGTTTTTGCTACATGTTTTTTCGTTTTTTTCTGCTGAGAAACCCAAAACTACTCCATAAGCTTAATGAATTTGAAAAAATTTCTCTTCATAATTTTGGGCCTAATCTTGAAAGCATCAAGCATAGCATCGTCAAAAGATTTTGATTGTGACTTTGGACAAGTGGCGGTCATCGGATTTTTAAGAGAACAACTATGGATCCTAACCGATAAATATTTGTACAAGTATTCACCGGACATTGTTGATTTAAAAAACAATCGATTCAATTTCTCTAAAGAACAACCAGAGTTTAGTTTGATTTATGAAGAATATTTCGATGTTTGGACAAACCTAGAATTCGAGAGAGATTATAGAATATCATCGAATAAACTGGATGAGGTTTCGGGTGGACTGTATTACTATCTAGATATTGATCGTTTAATTTTTACTCGCGATTCTGGTGGTTATACATCTTGGTTTCTGGATTACCATTCAAGATCATTTGCTTGGATTGATCTAATCACTAAAGAATTGAAATTATCTGAAAAAGATTATGTGAGCAAGTTGAAGAAACGCTCCCAACACGAACAAATACGATTGATATCATCGGGTAGAGGAATAATATTTGCCTTGGGATGGAGCACTGAAAAAAAAAAATACCTATACCTTTATGAAGATCCCTATCTAACAAAAAAATTGGGAATTTTTTGTACCATTGAAAATGAAAGCAAAATGGTTTTATCAAAAAAATTTTATAATGATGAAGCTTGTCAAGATTTTTTAGATTCTAAACCATGGTTTAAAGTGATCGATTTTGTATTCCACCATGCGAATCGTTTCTATTTTATTTCATTAAAAAGCTATACAATCACTGTGGTTGGAGATGAATTTATTAATCAAAGTTTAAGTTTTATACCTGGTGATATGTCAACAAAAATGATCCACAAATGTATGTTCTGTAAAGAAATCACCTATGATAAAAGACTATCGACCAAGGCTGCCTATCACCCATCACCACGAACACCACCACCATCATCATCATCAACAAAAATTCTCAAAGAAATTTGGAGAAAATTTAAAACAATCCTGTTATGTTTGGCTACTATTGTTACCATATTAACAGTGATGTTAATGTTTCAAAAACCTCGTATAGTTCTAATGAAAAAACTGGCTAAACTGAGAGAGCTTCTATCATTGAATTTAGGACAATCAAAAAACCATTGATTCAATAAGTCCATCTAGGAACAAGATTAGTAATAGTGTTCCATTAATGAAATATAGTCCAAGAACATTATTGCCAAATGGAACAGAGAGAAAATATGTGTCATCATCACCACGTTTTGCTGCCACCACCACCACCACCACCACCAGATCTCCAAGTTTTAAAAAATTTAGCTCTCCAAGTTTCAAAAAATTTAGCTCTCCAAATTTTAGAAAACCGGGATTTTTTCAACTCAACCAAACGGATTCTCTACAACAACAAAAAACCGATTCTTTAAGATAGGAAAAAAATCGAGAATATTTTAATTGATCAAGAATAGGAAATTTTTTGGCCCGATAACCACCACCCCTCTCCTCAAAATTTCTCAAAAAAAAATTAGTTCACCTTTTCGAATGTTCCAAGAGAAATGGTGATTCATCTTTATTTTTAAAAAAATAAAATTGTTTAAAAAAAAATTAGAAAAAAAAAACTAGATGGCAGTAACAGGTTTTTCATTGCGCGCGCGCGCGTAATGAATTTGCATTTAAAATTTTTTTCTCAAAGTTGGTCAAGCTAAAAAAAAAATTGACCACCTGTATGATTCGAATGTTAACACTAATAATGTTCACTTTAATTGGATTGTTTCGATTTTTTAGCAAAAAAACCCTGAATTAATTAAATGAAAATTGTTTTGTTCGAAGAAAGTGTTTCAGAGGGGTTCAAATACCCTAAATCAGAAACTTTTAAGTCAAATTTAAAGTTCCAAAAACCAGAGCTTTTTGTTCATTAACCCTAATTTAGCGTATTTAAGTGGTACTTTCATTTGTCATGGGCGGAGACTATTCCATATATTTCCAGAAAAAGATCTCATTAAGAATATAAGAGGAGGAGCCTGTTTTGTCTACCGCTCTTATATTCGTGAATATCTTATATTCAAACTAAACTATGGTAATTCATTCAAAATAATTTTTTTTTTTTAGAAAAATTTTCTAGTATAAAACGAGAAGCTTTTAGTTTGTTTTTTTTTGTTGTTGTTCGATCTCGGTGAGAAAACAAGCCTGATGAATTGGAGAAAACTTTTCTTCATAGTTTTGGGCCTGATCTTGATAGCATCAAGCATGGCATCGTTTAATGATTTTGATTGTGATTTTGGAAACGTTTTGGCCATCGAATTTGTATCAGAAAAACTTTGGATCCTAACCGATAGATATTTGTACAAGTATTCACTGGACATTGTTGATTAAAAAACAATCGATTCAATTTCTATAAAGAACAACCAGAGTTACATTTTGTTTATGAAGAATTTTTTAATGCTTGGTCAAGCATGGAATTCGAGAAAGAGTATAGGAGAACATTCAATAAACCTGATCAGATCTCGGTGGGACTTTATTCTCATTCAGAGCCTTATCGTTTAATTTTTACTCGTGAACATGGTAGTTTTAGATGGTGGCTGATCAGCTACTGTACAAGATCCTATGCCTGGCTGTACCTGAACAATGATGAATTCGAATTATCCAAACCGGATTATGTAATCCGACACAAGAGCCTATTTGAATTTGAACAAATACGATTGATATCATCATCGGAAAAGGAGAATGTTCCGTTTGCTTTGGCATGGAATTCTATGGATGTGAATAGTGTCTACCTGTATGATGATTCATATCTCTCGATTAGGATGGGATTTCTTTGTACTATAAAAAATGAAAGTAAAATTATCCTTTCACAAGAGATTAATATCGAGGATGCTTGCCAAGATATATTGGGTTCTAAAAAATGGTTCAAACTTATCGATTTGGCTTTCTATCTGGCGAATCGTTTCTTCTTTATTTCATTACAAAACGAATCGGTCACTGTGATTTGGAGAGATTTCATTGATGAACCATTGAAACATTTGCCTGGTGATATCTTAACAATTCCTATCAATAAGTTCATGATCTGTAAGGATGCCTATTCCAATTTAACAAGAACCATGAAAACCTATCCACCACCACCACCTCCATTAACATCTCAAAGAAATTTTTTTAAATGGAAAACATTGGGAACTGTTTTGTTCTCTTTGATTTGGATCATTGGTGTATTGGCGGTGTGGATTATGTTTGAAAAACGGAAGCGTCGTTTCATACAGAAAAAGTATCTAGGAAAGTTTAAATTCTTTGATCAAGGGAAAGATTCAAGTAATAATAAAAATATCGATAATAAAGGTTTCCAACGCCAAACTGAAACCTCATTTGGTTCACCAACTGGTGGTGATCGTATTGAGAAGACCAAAAACAATTCTCCTAGTTTTAAAAAGACCAAAAACAATTCTCCTAGTTTTAAAAAGACCAAAAACAATTCTCCTAGTTTCAAAAGAAAACCTACAGTTCTTCTATTTAAAAAAAAAACTAGGCTCTCATAAAAAAAACCGAATCTTCTTCAAGTTGATCGAGAATTAAGTTATTTGGTGTTTAAATCCCCAATCTCTAAAGAAAATTTTAAAATCATTCGCCTTAAATTTTTTTTTTTAAGAATAAAACTTTAAATTTACTATTTAAAAAAATAAATATATATAATAATAGATAATAGATATAATAGATATAATAAATAATAGATGGCAGTAAAAGTTGGCTTGAATTTTTTTTTTCTAGTTTATCACTTAAACGAAACACACACAAATTGTATTCATTGATCTAATGGGAGATATTCGAATTCCCAAAAAATTGAAACATAATTCGTTAATCGTGAATTCGTATTTCGATTTATCTGATGCGTTTATTTTTTTCTGATAGTAGAAGAAAAAAAAATTTGCTCTAAATTCGACAATCCTAAAAAAATGCTTTTCACAAATCATTTCATCATTTTTAATCTGTCTGTCTGCCTGTCTGTATTGTGATTTACTTGAATCTTTCCTCGGACTAGAAATGAACAACCGGGATTTTAGATGTCTGAAAAAAAATAGTGTCAGAAATAGCTTCAATGGAAGAAAGTTAATCTTCATTGTTTGTTTTTCGGGTAATAAATTTTTGCCCGATTTGAGATCTCTTGTTTACGGGTAGAGTTTCTCGTTATCCCGTCATACCGGGCTATATCCATCGGGTATCACAGGTTGTAACAACACATCGGCGGTTATTGTTATTCAGTCGAACTAAATGAAAACAAACAAGCTGATTGTTTTTTTTATGGGGAAGATTTGCAACAGTTTTTCAAAACCAGGAACAACAACAATGTTTCGAATGTTTCACGTGCGCGCGCGCGCACAATAAATTTGCATTTTTTTTTTTTTTCAGAGTTGGTCAAACTAAGAACAACTGACCATTTGTATGATTCGAATTAACACTAGTGTGTTCACCTTAATAAGATTTTGTCTTCCCACTCTCAAAAAAAATTCCATTCTCATACCTTGATTTAGTATTAATTCTGTTAATTTAAATGTAAATTTACCCGGATGATTAGCTAGATGATTACCCGATTGATTATCCGGTATGGTATGGTTTCATTTGAATCAAGTCAAACTACGAAATATCGTCTAGGGGAACTTTTATTGAAACCAAAAATTTACATAAACTTTGAATCACTTTACACCCGACAAACTGACGAACGAACGAACAAACAAACACGTCTAAACAAACGGGAAAAAAAACCGCTCCTCACTTTCTTAGGTGAGAAATTTGAATCAAATTGAATAAAAAAGCTGAGGATAATAATTTAATCGTTTGAGGCTAATCTCGAGCTATACGCTCTCACCATATCCTTGATGGTTGCTTCACACCAAGCAAAATGGAAGCCCAGCTTCGAGCTCTCCTATTCCCTGTGAGATCCTAGTTCCTCGAGCCTTATTGAATCCAAGCTTAGATCTTATTTTAGGTTTACACATTCCAAAACATTTGGGATTCTCTAAGAACCTAGCTCTAGGATCAATGATAAAAAACAATTTGAAGTTGAAGACTCTTAAAAGAAAGTGAAAACAAAAATCTTCTTCACTAAATCCCATTTAGATCTTAAGACAAAACAATGAGATGATTGATTGCCGGCCACAATGTCCGTTCTCTCTCACACTTTCCATTCATTCAATCCATACTAGATAATATAGATATTGGCCGGTCAATAATTCGGACATTGCATAAATTTTTTTCTGTTCGTGCTTTTGTTGTTGTCCGGTTGTGTGGTGATTATCTTTCCAAAAACATTTACTTTAAATGATTGTTTAAGGAAAATTATGATGATCCAAGATGATACTGGATGGATGGATGGCGTTAATTAATCTCTGTTGTTTTAACGTTTTTATAATTATAACGAAAAGAAGAAGAAGAAGAAACTTTCCACAACATTGGTTGATAAATATTCGGAATGAATGATTTTGCCTGTTCCGTTCCGTTCCCGTTCCCGTCCGTTTTGTTTCATTTCATTTTTGTTCCGTTTTGGTTTGGCACAACTGGCCATTTGATTAATTTGTCTTATGGTGGTTTTTTATTTCCATTGGGCGACACACACCATTCCCATAGAAAACTTTTTGGTGTTCGTGTTACTCGAATCATCAATTCCAACCATCAATTATGATCATCATTAGGGCTGTGTTTAGGTTAATTTCATTAAACTCATTTACCAATCGTTAATATTAATTTCTTGAGATATGAAAACGATGTTTTTAGAGAGAAAATTTTGGTTTCCTGAAACAGAGTTCCAGAAACTGTTTTCATTTCAAAATTCAGTTTGATCAATCAATGAATTGATCGATTGGCTCAATCAATTTATTAGTAAATTATTGTTTTTTGTCATCAACAAATTTCGTGGCTCTATTGAACTGAATCGTGATGATTCTTTAAGACAAGAGATTTTTTCTTAAGAAACACCAACACACACACGGAAGCAACTTTGTTGTTTGGAAGCGCAAAAACTTATACAAAGAATGACCAATGGTCAACAGTTTGTTTTTTTTTTCCATTGACCATTCGTAATTATTTATTTTATTGACCAGTTGAAACATGTATTTTATCACTCGATCATCATTATCACAAAGAAAGAAAAAATTTTTTTTATTTCTCGTCCATTGAAGCGCTGATTGAACTGATGATTTCTTGATTCACCATCCACCAGGATTAAATCCCTCGAACACTGTTAACCTGTTGAATATCATTGATAGCAAAAAAAAACAAACTGTTGACCATTGGTCATCATTTTTGATCATCGTTCGTTATGGGTGCATCAATGAAAGAGGCTATGCAACGAGAGTGGTTTTTTTTCGCGAACTTTTTCTTCAACATCTTGTTGTTGTAATTGTTTGATATCGTTTGGCTCGTTTTTTGAACGAAGCACACAATCGGGTTGGTCAGTATTCTTTAACCTGATGAGGGGATGGTTGGAGAGAAAATTCAAATCGTCTTTCGAGTGGTAGATTAACATTGTTCTTGTTTTCGATGTTTCATTCGATGTTGTTTTCGATGTTTCATTCGATGTTGTTGTTTTCGATGTTTCATTCGATGTTGTTGTTTTCGATTGCTTCTCACCGGTTTCTTTCGTGTTTTTTTCTCTGCGCGGGAAAAAATCAATCAATCGATCGGTCAATCGGTCGGTCGATCAGTCGGTTTAAGTTGTTGAATTTTTTTGTTTTTTGTTTTCTCAATAAATAAGTCACGCTATTAATCAGAATTGTGTTCAAGGTGAAAATCCTCTGTTTGGCAAACAACGACGACGACGAGATGTTTCACTATAAAACTAAATCCTAAATCGAAAAAAACGATGTTTTGCATTCAGTCAACAGGTTAATCAACGATTTTTTTCCAAAAAGGATTTCTTCGTAAAATTAAGATCAGCTTTAGATTTATGATCAGGATGATGCTTATTGTTTATTGCTACGAATAACCGTCAACCATTATTTTCGGTTAAAATATCGTTTTTTTTTAATAACCCGTGTGTGTGGTTTTTCTATTATGTGATCGGAATCGATAAGCTATGTTCGTGCCATCCACAAGCCTAACATCAACAACACAGGGCTTCTAATAGATTTTTTCAAGCTGAACAAAGAAAGAAAAAAAAACGCTCAAAACAATTAATTTTCAAGAAATATCGTTAAAATCGTTTAAAATTTTCCTTTTTCATTTCAAAGATTTATTACCCGCAAATTGATCGTGTATAAGCTTCTACGATTATAAGGGTGGTTAATAAGAACTTAAGCTCCTCCCAGAATGATTTTTTCTTCAAAACTTTTAAGAAGTTTTTTCCACCGATAAGACCCAGTTATTTTTTTTTTTTTTTTAGAAAATAATCTGATGGAAATCATCGCGAATTTCTCTGAGCTTAGAGATTTTTTTCTGGATTCTCATCCAGTGTGGAACTTTACACTGGATCCATTTGTTCCAAATTTTTTTTTTATTTAAGATGTCCGGGTGGGTGTGGGACTTCTTTCAGACACTTCATGAACATGGATTATTTCAAAAACCAAAACTTTTCTTCGCTGTTTTAGTTGTGTGAAAGAAAGGAAAAAAATCGTTCTCCTCTTCAAACGAGGGATTCATCTCAAGTGGATCATCGAATGCACACTTGAACACAAATGAAGATCTTCAGCTGGATCTTGAGTTTGAGATCTAAGTTTCAGATTATTTTTTTTCATTTTAAGCCAGGTATCACACCAGGTAAGACAAAACATTGGTGGACATTTTTAGTAAAAAAAAAAAAATGATGACAATGAAAGATGTGCCCTAACGATGATAAAACAGATTGAAGCAAAATAATTGACCAAAGATGGACAATCTTCCGCTTAAATTTGATTGATGTGCCTCAGTCCAAAAACGATCACGATGGAACAGGTATGCGGAGCGATATCCCGTTGAAACGGCTAATTTCGATGTTTCATACATCGCTTGAAAATAAGAAGCCGCCAAAAAAAAAGTAATTTTAGGCTCAACAACTAAAATCATTATTAAAGTTTTACCTCAAAATAGCGTGCTTGGTAGATTAGTTGGTTGGTCAGCGCTCGTTGGTCAACGCTAGTTGGTCACTTTGTTGGTCAGTTCGTTGACTACTTAATTGAGGTAGTGAAACTACCTGTTGTTTTGTTTTTTGTTTTTTTTCTTCAAATCTTTTCTGGTAGAAAACGGTAAAAATTCTATTTCCACCCCAGAATCATCATCATAATGATGGTGATTGAAAACACCCCCTTCCCCCGTTGGCTTTCCATCCTCTCGTATTATTTTTTGCTTAGAATCCTCAATCCATCATTCCAAGCTATCAGCAAATAGAAGCACGTGCCTTATTGTTCGGACAAGGGCCGTCCGGTACTGTCCCGGTGTGTGTGTGTGTGTCTCGTTTTTCGTTTCGTGCCATCATGATTGATAGTCGCCATTATTTTTGCTAAATTTTGATGGAAAAGCGAATGAATAGGAAGAGAGAGAGAAAAACCGTATCAAAAGTAAATACATGCCGGGTAAGAAAATGCATTCGGGTACTTAAAAATAAATTGATGTAATGTTTTTGTCCTGTTGGTGATAAACCAATTTGGCACGAAACGATTGTGTTTTAACCAAATGTTTGGCTGACCAGTGGTCAGTTTGTGGTTTGTTCTCTGGTTTGCTTTCTCCATCATCCTCATCAAAAAATTTTGGAAATTATTATTATTTCTGTGCTTAAGGAAACAGAAACAACGAATTGTTTGTTGAAATTTAAACAAATCCGAACATAGAGAGTGTGTGTGTGTGTGTGCACCGTAACATCATTTCTGAATTTCTTCAACCTGATTATCTGATTGAAGATTGAAATTCTGATAACACACACACACTGATGGGTTGATTAATACAGCTTCGTATTACTTGAATGGTGGTTTGTTTGTTTTACGATTTTTTTTTTGCCATTGCAAAACATTGCGCACCCGTTTTTTCTCGTTTCTGCTTTCTTTAAATTCCCGAAAAGGATTCGAGACTCGAAACTCGAAAGCACGTTATCGAACCGAGAAAAGCTCAATTATCAATGAACTAACGAACGAACGAACGAACGAAAGAACGAACGAGAAAACGTTGTGTTCGTGATTTCGGCGATTGATAATACGACCGATGTGATTATCAAGCCCTATTACAAGTCTTCATTCGTTTATTGTTATTAAACATCGTGTTGGCGAAGCTTTTTTTTTTTCTCGAATTCATAAAACTCCATAAGCTTGAATTTGCGATTTTTTTAATTTATTAATTTTTTTTTGTAATTTTTTCTTTGTTGAAAAATTACAAAAAGTTTTACTGTCGGTAAAGCACTAGAATTCAATAACTGAATATATGACTGGGCCATAATGGAGGAAGAAATGTGAAGCGTGTGATTTGTTAATTATGTGGTGGTGGTGATGGTGGTGGTTTGTAAAGTTGAGTTATGTTGAACATAAGCCAACTACCGGCGTCGCCACCACAACTTTTGAACAATAATTAAAAATTAACATGATTTTCAATAAACTCAGAAAAGCGAATTTCGATTTCCTGAAACGATTTTTTTGTTTTGTTTTTTCAAGCGATTTTTTCGATTTTTTTAATCGATTTGAAACAATCGATCGATTAAAAATAATTAAAAAAAAATTATTTTTGGCCAAAAAAACTCGATTGATAAATCATCGAGAGAAATGAAATCATTTTTATTGATGACAGTTTTTTTTAGTTTTCTTAAATTTTCTTCCTTGAAGCAGCAATAAAAACCGAAAATTGTAATAACCGTTTATTAGGATGGTTCCAAGAATAGTGGTGTTTAATTGTTTGTCAAGTAGTTGAAACTACCAAAATCTAATGGCTGATATCGCTAGTGTTATTGTTTATAAAAATAGATAAAACTCCAAAGCCAATAGATATCGAAAGAAAGTTGGCTAGACATCGATCTTCTAGCAAACAAAAATAAATCGAAATTTTTTTTTTTCGATTATTGTGTTTCTCATTCGAATCGTATTAAATCCTTTGTAAAAGTCTATTAGTGGAGGCAATGTCCAGCTAAATGACCACCAAACAAGGATACCACCTAGGCAATTAACAAATGGTGATCATCTTTTCAATCATTTACAGCATCATAACAAATATTTTGATCGATTTTAATCGCAGTTTAGAAGCAGAAAAATTTGTTTTTTTTATAACACGTTAATCACAGGTTTGTCTAACACAACAAGTCAATTATTATTATATAACCGAAAATAGATGATATAAAAAAAATCAACAAACAGCTCAAACAGGGTTTTTATTTTAATTCTTAAAATTTTTTATCTAGGTGCGGTAACACAATGGATTTGTTTGATTTGATTTGATGATTTGTTTGAACAAACACAGTTTCACTCTCACCAAACAAGTCGATCAATCGATTTTTAAACAATCAGAAAATTATGCTCATATTCATCGATTCGATTGATTCGATATTTGGAAAACATCGTTATTGGTGATGCCGCCTTCCCACCCACAGAGATTTAAATAAATCTCTAAATAACCTCGAGGATTATCTTAAAAACTTGAAATAATTCAAAAGTTTATTGAATCAGATTGATTTTTTTGAGGTTTAAACTGTGTTGATTACATTATCCGATCTGTGCGAAAAAAAAGCGAAAGGCAGTCTATGAATCTTTTAATTCTTGAAAGTTTTTTTTTCTGAAAAAAAAAACTGCGTTCTTGCTGTTAAACCAGAGCTTTACTATGCGGCGATGAACTAGAAACTGTTGATTTGGCTCAACAAACAACCTAAAATACTTAACGAAAGAAACCATCATTTTCTATCGGAAAATCAGACCGTAACCAGATGATAACGGTGGTGGTGGTCATCAACTGGTCAATCGATTGGAAAAAAAACAAACAGTGGAAAAAA
Organism: Octodonta nipae; assembly: GCA_034190945.1. Classification (NCBI taxonomy): domain Eukaryota; kingdom Metazoa; phylum Arthropoda; class Insecta; order Coleoptera; family Chrysomelidae; genus Octodonta; species Octodonta nipae. The sequence continues at coordinate 9,064 of JAVLUE010000317.1, read as the reverse complement.
AATATATAATAGCAATAAATCATCACCTTAAATTATGAAATTTTTTTCACGAAACAATGAGATAGATTGGTGTGCCAACACAATCGAACACAATGCTAGCCATTATTACCCTTTTTTTTTTTGAGAAATTTTCTCGATCGCCCATCATTGAGGTGGTTGTGATGGTTGGCTGGACTGACCATTGACCACTATGGTCGTGATTATGCTGATCAAATTATGTTTTCAGCACACACACACACACCTTGAGCCTTCAAATAGAAAAAATGAATTTTTTATCTACTTGAGATAATCATTGTTTGAGGTCGTCGTCATCGAAATTGATAACACAAATAATGTCGCATTTCTGATTTTTCCTTCTTCTCCTCAAAAAAAAAACTTATGAATAATCGATGGAATCGATGGTCAATTGACCAATTGATCAAGGGTTAAAAATAAAATGACCAAAAGAAGAAACAAAATCGTTTATTTATTTATTTATTTTTTTTTGGCTCAATGAATGTCACATCGCTGATTTTCGATATTGATCAATCGATATCGATTGATCGATCGACGAATCGATCGATTTTTTTTTCAATTCGATTCGAGGTCAATATGATGAATCTTTTTTTTTTTGAGGTTTATTATTCGATATTCAATCGATTGTTGTGATAAAATTCTAAAAAAAAAATTTCGATTTTATCGATTTTTTTTCAGTTTCGATGTTTATTCCGAATGTTTATTTATAATTTATTTTCTTTTTGAGTATTGAAACAGTGATTAATAATAAAATCCATTATAAATCGTTGATAATTATAAATTTTTTTTAAAAATTATCTCATTAAATTTACAACCATAATGAGCAGTCATAAAAAAAAAAAAACTATCAGATTTAATAATTTTTTTTTTAAATAAATTTGAGAATTTTTCTAGGAAAAAACACGCGGAGAAGTTTTCCTGGTAAAAATGAAAGCGATTTTTTCTTTATCTTTTCTCGTTATCTTTACATCTCTTTGGTGGAAAAAATTTCTAGAAAACAAAAAAAAAACACCATCAAAACATTATCGAAAGTTTTTATTTGCCGTTTCGTATTCAAGCGAACGTTTTTTTTTTCTTCTGGAAACTTTTTATCAAGATAAGAACGTTTGTTCGTATTCGAAACTTGTCGGATTGTTCGTAAAACACAGCGAATTGAAAAAATCCGTAAAAGAAATTTTACAATGTGTTTTACCATTAAACAGGCAAGTTTTTTTTTTCTTAATTTTTTTTAAATCGAACGATGAATGTTGTATGATGGTCAATTGGATGGTGTTGGTCAAATGAAGAATTGGTGAACTGACCATAAAAAAAAAAACCTGGAAAAATAGAGAAAGCACCGATCATCCGCAATTGAAATTCGAAGGAAAATTCATGGCACGTATATGGTTGGTTTTTTTTTCTTCTTAATGCAAATTCGAATAGTTTTTCAAATTTTTTTTTTGGAAAATATCCCATCTGATGATCTTCAGATAATCTTTTACGGAGAGATTTTAAATCATTGTCCTAGATATATATTAACAGCCTGCCTAATCTAAATCAATGTGTTCTTTCTCGGTTTTTTTTTAGGCTGTTTAGCTTGCCCAAAACTAAGACTGATGTTTGAAGATGTTTTACACACGATTCCCTACGAAAAAGAAAGAAGAAAGTTTATGAATAGAAACTAGCCTAAAGAAACGGTCATAATAGAACTAGAAAGGCACACAGTTTCGCATCTCACATTTATCTCACCTCTGACATTACTGGACAATTATTGTGACATTTTAAATTTTCTTCTTTCAATGACCAACACACAAGATGACCATTTCATTCAAATTTTGGGTTGTTCTGTGGGAAGGGGAGGGGGGGAGAGGGAATCACCACCCAACCGACTGACCAATCAACTGACCAAGTTTTCCCGAACCAATTTCGAGAAGCACGTTGCACAAATTTATATTGAATGCCACAATGATGCATCGTGTGTGTGTGTGCGCGCGATGATCAAAACACAACACTCGATTCGTTTCATTCGTTAAAATGAAAAGATTTTGATTGTTTGCTGTTTCAAAAGAAGCCCTGCACACAAAAGACGTACAATTTGATTTATTATACCCGCATTCATTCATTCATTCCACTCCATTCTTCAACAAATTTGAATGAAAAATTTCAAATCAAAAAAAAAAAACAAAATGGCTGCTGTTTCTATGCAGTGTTTCTTTCATAGATGTTGTTACAATTGTGAAATTGATTTCAGAAATGATGTGTTACTATTGCATTGAGCTTGATGATCAACAAAAAAATATTTTGGGCGTTGAGCGCGCAAGCTTCTAATTTTTTTTTAGATCTTCCAATTTATTTATTTTTTCATTTGAAAACAAAGCGAAAAAATGGGTTTTTTTTCTTTATTAAAAAAAATAAAAAAATCTTTTTACGTTTAGAAACTGAAAACGTTATCTTTGAACAGTTCACAATTGCGCATCATCGAACAAGATTGAGGAAATGAATGTTTTTTGTTTTTCTCGAAGAAGAAAAAATTTTGTAAAACCAAATCGGTACCAGATGAAGAAATCAACCAAAATTGATTGATTGTTCGGGATTCGGGAAAGGAGAGGAGAGGGGGGGAAGGGGCCAAAACCAACAGATGGTTAGTTTTAATTTTTTTCGAAATTAAAATAAAAATTAATCGAATTTTTTTTTTAATCTAAAATATTAATTGATTGTAGTTTCCAAAAACAAAAGGTAATTTTTCATGATGCAGAGAATAAAACAACAAAAACAATATTTTAATTTTCTTCCCTCCCCCGCCCCAGTCGACCCCCTTTTAAAAAATTAATTAATTTTTAGTTGTTTTTAAAAGTAAAATTCATTACAGAAAAAAACAAGTGATAATTAATTATTTAAAAAAAAAAGAAAAACATGAATTAAATGTTTTTTTTTCAATTAATTTCTTGTTTTTTTTGTGTGATCTTCTGGTGATTCATCGATTGATCGATTAATCGATCTATCGATTAATTGTGTTTCAAATAAAAAAAGAAAGTTCATAAAAAAACTGTTTCTAAATTTAAAAATCAATTTAATTAAATTTCCGCTCTCGTGTGTTTGTTTCTCACTAAAACATTTTGAAAAGTATTCAAAAAAAAAAGATTTGTTTTTTGAGTGTCAAAAAAAATCCAACATTTGACCACTGTTCATACTGTTGTTGATATCGGGTAATGGTAATGGTTTTGGACACTGTTTCAGCAAGTGGCAAACGACGCAACGCCTAAATAGAATGAATTGTTTGTTCGCTTGTTCGAATTGTTTGTGTGGTTGTTTGTTTGGTGGTTTGGTTGTCCAGTCAAGTTGGTCAAAGCTTGACCCATTATTTCTTAAAAATGACAACACGAAATAATCTTATCATCATGATGATCATCGTAGATGAGCCATCACAATGCAACAAGATTGGTCATCATCCAAGATTTTTGTTCTTTTGTTTCGGAATCTTCAAGGGAGAGAGAGAGAGACGAATCATGTAGCGGAGAGCTAATTTTAAATTATTTGATTTGTAGTTTCTCCTGACAAAGGTTGCCAAACATTTCGGAAAACTTAAGATTTTGGTCAGTTTTTGGTCAGTTTCTGGTCAAACCAATCTGTTTCTCAAACTATTTAGGATTCGGATTCAGATTATTACAAATTTTCTTGCTTTTAATATCTTGTTGGCCACAATGTTTGAATATTTCATCGGATTCGACTTTGAAGAATCAACGAGAAAAATTTTCTGAACTTAGCTAAATCATCTTTCAAGTTAAATCTCTTTCAATTGAAAAATTTCTTAAAACCACATGAAAAACATTGTGACAAAGCAATAAAATGAAAATAGAGTGATAATACTTGACCACACTCTGAATAATAGTTGACCAACAAACACACAACAATACCACACCATGATTAATACGTGATGACGTCTAAACCGAATAACAAAACACCAACTGACCATTGGTCAAAAAAGCAGTTCACATTCTCCCTTGCTTGACAGCTCAACTCATCTCCGCTCAGCAAAAAAGTTACAATTCAATTACAGAGAAAAAAAAACCATGCAACCACAAACATATTGTTTCGGTAATAACCGGGTACCTTGGGAGGTGGGAAATCGGGACCCGTGTGAACCCGGAACCATTTCAGTAATCATCGGATTTTCAAAAGAAGAATTATTATCATTATATGCGGTTATTTTTTATTGTTTGTTTGTTTGTCGAGATTTTAACGGAAATCCATCCATCCATCCATCTAGCCAACACGAATCACGCAATCCTTCGCAATAACAACAACAAAAAATGTAACAAACGGGAATGCAAGAGCCGGTTATTTTTTCTCTATTATCCGTCCAATTTCTTGGTGATTTATGTACACAATTTGTGTATAGACTAGTGTGTGTGTGTGTGCTAGGTATCCTCATCACCATCATCTTCCTCATCTCATAAAACTCGTTCATCACTCTATTTACCCGGATCGGTAAATATACGAGAACGAACAAACAAACAAACAAACAAACTTAACATAACTTAACAACAACAACAAACCATCCTTGTTTTTTTTGGAGAACTTTCACTTCTTTTTTCTTCTTCAGCTGTTGATATCTCGATCATCGTTTTTCAACATTTAGAAGATCCCGAAGAAAAACAAGCACCAAATGATCAACAGCTTATTCTCATTTTCGGAAGAAAATTTGAACATCTCATATATGAAGAGGCTTCTTCCTCTCCCCCCCAAAAATTCTCCTCTTCATAGATGAGATGTCTAATTTCTTCTGTTTCTTTTCTTTTTTCTTTTCTACAGCTTGTATTGTGTTCAAAAAGGTGTAGAAACATCTCCACTCTCACTAGATGAGAAAGCGCCACTCTCACCCAATGATGAGATACCGATGATGATAATTTGAGAACCTCAAAACTCAAACACACAGTTTATGAGCGAAACCATTTCTCCATTTTGTTTTTGCTGCTGTAATGCCCATGCGGGCTGTTCGAAAATGGAGAGAGTTGTTGGCCGTTTGTTTGCTGCTGTTGTTGTAGTTTTTTCGGTTGTCTCTTCTCGGTAATAACACACACACACACGGTGTTGTTCGGACATTGTCCACCATAGTTCTCTAGCCATATAACTTAATAAATAGATGAATTTTTTTTTTTACTGTTCGGGAAAACAAACACAGAGAGATAGACCAACGCGTTCTCGCGCCCGCGTATATATATGACCGGTACGGTAAAATGTTTGTTGTTCATTGTTGATAAACGGTCAGACACGGGAGACAACGACTCGACGACGCCGACTTCTCGACTTTTTTTTTCCTCCCGTCCCGGGAATTCAATAAAAAAGTGTTGAAAATTTTGGAAATTTCGAAAATTTTTTTGGATTATTTATTCTCTGTTTGTTTGTTTGCTCTTTGGAACTATCCTGATGAAATTTTGTTTCCACAAACACCACCTTGCTCAGGCGAAGTGACCATCAGTGACCATCAATCAGCAGTGGCAGTGTGTGTGTGTGTGTGTGTGACCAGTGTTTTGTTACTGTTTCAACGGTCAGTGTAAGGAGGACGGTGTGTCGAGTTTGTGTGTTCATTTAAATCGATTTGATTCAACTTCAATCAGATTCCATCCTTTCGATTTCAATCATCGGTTTGAACAGTCATTCACAGCTTGTTCATTCATAGATACCGTTACCATAATAATTCTCATTTCATCTACGGGCCATCCACAACAAAGAAGAAAAAATGTTTGCTAAAAAAATGTACCGTAGTGTTTGGTGCCATGATCATTTTGATGGTACAATTTTTGATCATCGATCATCACATCCAGCCAGCCGAAGCTGGCAAGAAGAAAATGTTGTTGAAGTTGCTCAAAAACAAGGGAAAACTGAAAACGATAGCGTTGATGTTGGCTTTGGCCAAAAAGAAGATGAAACCTAAATTCGGGATTCTACCAATCCCGATACCGATGCCTTTCGAGTAAGTTATTCGAACGTGTTTTTTCTTTTTCTTTTGTTCAAAGAAATGAACGTTTTTTTTTCTTGTTGAAAACAATTGAATAGATTCAAAATTGGTGAAAAATATGATTACCCGAAATATGAATACAAAAACTATATGCCCATGGATTATGGTGGCGGTGGCTACGATGATTATGGTGGCAATGGCGGCAACGATGGCTACATGGATGATAATATCTACGATTCTGGTGGGCAAGATTATGGTAATATGGGCGGTGGATATGGTGGAGGTGGGGGTGGGGGTGGAAAAGGATATGGAGGTGGAGGTGGCGGTGGCGGTGGGGGTGGTAATGGCGGAGGATACGGAGGTGGCGGTGGATACGGAGGTAATGAAAATAGATTACAATGCATGGATGTTAAATGTTTTATCCATTCAAAAGGCTAAGATTTTTCAAGAAAAATGACAATTTTTTTTCTTTAACAATATTTAGGTGGAGGAGGCTATGGAAACAATGTTAATTTTGATGATTTTGGTGGTGATGATTATGGATCTGGGTTTGGAATGCCCTATGGTGGAGGAGGTGGCGGAGGATACGGCGGAGGCAGTGGTGGTGGAGGAGGCGGAGGATACGGTGGAATTGGCGGAGGTAATGGAGGATATGGCGGTGGAGGTGGTGGAGGATACGGCGGAGGTGGCGGTCGAGGTGGCGGAGGATACGGCGGAGGCAATGGTAGAGGTGGCGGAGGATACGGCGGCGGTGGTGGTGGAGGAGGAGGAGGATATGGTGGTGGAAATGGCGGAGGAGGATACGGCGGCGGCGGTGGTGGCGGAGGAAACGGTGGAAATGGAGGAGGCGGTGGAGGATATGGCGGCGGTAATGGTGGTGGAGGATATTCTGGCGATGATGGATACTCTGGTGATGATGGTGGAGGGTATTCAGGAGGTGGGGGATATTCAGGTGGTGGTGGTGGTGGGGGAGGGTATTCTAGTGGATTCACGGCGGAAGATGATAAATATTTAAATATCGGTGGAAGTAGCTATTCATCAGGTGGATCATCATCCTATGGCTCATCCGGAGGTTTCAATGATGATTATGCCGCTTCGGGCAGTTCAGGTGACTACATCAGCGCCAACAACAATAACTTCGATTCCCGAAACAATGACAGAAATAATCTGCCAAGTGCCATTTTTGTGACTATCGCCAACACTGATGATGATTCTACAAATAAAAATTCCAACAACGATCGCCAACAACAATCATCGGCCTACGATCATTTCAATGGAAGGAGCCATTCAAAATCATCAAAAGTCAACACCTATACGCCTAGTGAATCGATATCGTCATACAATAGTCTTGATTCGAATTTCTATAAAAGTGACTTTGCTAGTAATCGTTTAAGTGATAATGATAGCCCATTCGCCAAAACATACGCCACAAATGAAATCAAACCAATCGATATCAAGCCAATCACCAACGATCCTCACGTTTACACGGCCCAAAGCAACAATGGTAGATCGACCTACGATCTACAGCCCAAACAAAACGATCAACGATCAAAAATTGGCTACACTTCCGACATACCAAACGATTCGAACGAGAACAACGACAACCAACCATTTCATTCTAGGAGCAACCAAAACAACAACAACAACAACAATAGCAATGATAATGCCGAATTTCGGATAGCGATCATTGCGGCCGATTCGGATGTCGATAAGAGTTCATCAGAATCGAAAATCAAAGAAATCATCGAACCATTGGTGGCCAAAATCAGTCAAATAACACCGAAATCGATGAAACCACCGTGGTTCAAGTGCAAACCATCTCACTATCCTCCACGGCATCAGATAAAAAATTGATTTAATTTTTTGTTTTTTTTTGTTTGTGTTCGACTATTTCAACCAAAACACCAATTTCAAGAACATTCTTCTTCGATTTAGCAAGAGTTCAAACCAACCAAAGAAGAAGACAGAACGAAAACAAAGAAGTTTACTTGTGGGAAAACTTTTCGGTAAAAATGTCGAGAAAAAAACAAAGATTCTGGTCAGGAAGAAAAAATACCTGGATCAGATTTTAGCCTTCATCCGTATGGATCGATCCAAAATTATCAGAATTACAGTTCATCATCATATTTTAGCCTCATCATCATATGCTCATCATTGTATCATTTTCCACATCATCATCATCATCATTTTTTTTCCAATGGACAGAGATTAATTTTTTTTTAATTTATTTTTTTTTTTGCTGTTGTAATTTCTTTTTAATTTTACAATAATTTTACACTTTTGTACTTTATTTTTTAAATAGTTGAAAATAAAACAATAATTATATACAAAAAAAAATTGAATAAATTTTTGGGAAATTTTTTTCTGATCTAAGTTTTTTGGGAAGAAGAAGGGTTAATTAAGGAAAGAGAGTGGTAAAAGGTTTAAAAAAAGAAGAGCCTGTACATAAAGGTCGTATTGTAATCTAAATCGTATCGAAATCTGATATCGATATTGCGATGCGTGGGAATGGTTCTCTTATTAGATAATCACCAAAGATTACAAGGTAGATTTTTTTTTTGACTATTACAACATAAACATCTTCTACGTTTCAATGATATTCGAACATTATTTTAAAAATTATTCGATCTAAATTTAAAGATTTTTTATAAATTCAGATTTTAATTGATACAAATTAAAACAATTGAAGCCACATAGTTTTGTTTTCTTGTTTTTTTTTTGGGGGTGGCGACCAGAGAGAAACGATGAAGACCATCATGAAAAGTCATCACTTTCACATGTGAAGGTGTGCCTTTTGAGGAAGTAAGCGATTGATAGAGATGAGATTGTGATCATCATGTTAACATCATACAACAAACAAACGAGAGAACAAAGAAAAAAACCGTTATCTTGATCAATGATAAAGATTTGAACTATAATTTGAAACCAGAATTTGACCAGAAGTCGACCCAATAAGACCACGTGAGCTTTTGGTCAGAAGGCAGAAAAAAATAAATTTATAAACCTAGAAAATAGACTCTCATTAAATCATTATTTTCATTTTAATCATTATTCAACTATTATTTAACCTGAATTAATTAAATGAATGAATGGATTCAATCACACGAATGA